>JAODPA010020595.1:0-13012 GCA_025585075.1 Nepenthes mirabilis | reverse complement strand
AAAAAACAAATAGAAGATTGTTGGCATGTAATTTTTCTTGGGATAAGTAAATATTGTTGGCATATTTATCGTTCAGTATATGATGCGTCCTAAATTCAAATTTAAACAGATTTAGGACAAGTAGTCCATCGGATTTCGGTATCCGTTTGCTGAACTTTGAGTCCTGCACGCCATAACTCCAAACAAGAGGTCAGATGACGGTAGGATTTGATTTTACTGAAAATACTCCGACGCTTAAATTAAAAAATCTTTCTCAGAAAATAGAAAGATGTGAGAGATGCAGAAATGAATGTAGGAAGTGTTTGTATGTGGGGTACACTTGTAGGAAGAGTGGCTTCGTAATTGCTCGTGAGGAGCTATTTCTCTAAGTATTGAGTTTGTAAGGAACTAGTAATAGAGATAGAGCGTTGGGAGGCACGAGAGAGTTAGAGAGCTTGAACTTGCCTAAAGGCCTTTTGTGGGCGTTTAAGAGCATGATCAAAAGTGTCAGCTCCCATGGCCTTTTATAGCCATAGCTACGGGATGCCTTCCTTATGCAGAGGGGTTGGATGTCCGCGCTCTGCTGGAGATCGTTACCTTTCTTGTGTAGATGTAGTCATGGTTCTTGACTTGTAACGGTCAAAGGGGCTAATATCCTTCCTTCTACGTTTCGTAACTATTAGGGTTTACAGTAGACAGTGTGTACATTCTGTCGCCTTCTTCTCGGGATGAGCATTGATTTAGGAGGTGACCGTTATAGTGAAACTTATATTCTTGGAGAGGTAGGAAATTAGGACAAATGACCATTGTGGCTCTAAAGCGAACACATGGACCAATTGATGCCTGGGCCGCGTGCGTCTTGGACCTCGGCCAGCCTACTGGCCATTTCTCCAATCAACAGAAGCGTTGACCGTTCTAGGCTTCAATGGACCATCCTACTATAGGTCCTATGCCGACCCACTTGCTCTTCATTCAGTCAACGAAAGTGTTGACCATCTAGACAGAAATAGGCCATTGAGAATTTGGGTCGTTTCCTCCTTCGTGGGCCAGCCCGTTACTGGCGTCCCGATTACTAGCCCCCCATACTAGTGGTCTGGGACTCCGGCCTCCAACATGTTCACGATAGGATGTTTCCAATTGGACAACTTGCTTGGGACAGTTTGGTGAGGAAACTGATAATGGCTCTTGGTTTGTAGATCCAGTCACTTGGGGCTGTTGACTGTAACACCGAGATCTGAAGTACTGAACTGGAGGAAATGTTGACCAAATTCGTTAACCACTTTAGTAAGAATTCAAAGAACTTGGCAAAAAGGATAGCATTGACCGTTCTAGTAAGAATCTGGAGAACTTGACAGGAAAGCAGTATTGACCGGATTCATTGACCGTTCTGGAAGGAATCTGGAAAACTTGGTAGGAATAGCAGTATTGACCGGATTCGTTGATCGTTCTTGCAAGAATCTGAAGAATTTGACAGGAAAGCAACGTTGACCGCACTGGTAAGAATCCGGAAAACTTGGCAAAAAGAGTTGTGTTGACCGGATTCATTGACCATTCTAACCAAAATTTGAAGAACTTGACAGGAAAGGAGCGCTAACTGGATTTGTTAACCTTTCTAGAAAGAATCCGAAGAACTTGGTAGGAATAGCAGTATTGACCGTTCTTGCCAGAATCTAGAGAACTTGATAGGAAAGAAGAGTTGATCAGATTAGTTGACCGTTCTGAAAAAAATCCAGAGAATTTTCCAAGAAGAGCAGCGTTGACCAAATTTGTTGACCATTCTCGTCAGAATCCGGAGAATTTGACAACAAAGTAGTGTTGATCGGATTCATTGGCCATTCTGAAAAGAATCCAGAGAACTTGAACGGAAGAGTAACGTTGATCGGATTCGTTAACCATTCTGGAAAGAATCCATAGAACTTAGAAAAATTGAATCGACGCGCCATCATGTTGCCAGATTATCAATCGAAAAGTTCATCCCGTGTCAATATGTAGTGAATTTGTGATCCCACTAATTAATTATGTAGAATATTTGATTCAACTGTGCCCTTTCCAAAAGCCACACGTATCCACCATAATGGGTATACCTTTTCAAGGTGCTACCTTACTCCAACGGCTACGTGCCTTTATAAAACCGGTTTGTCTGTTCAAGATTTTTATGCTTTCCTTCTGAAAATTTCTAAGTCCCTACTGCTCTTTTCACTATCGTTTCCATGGCTCCTTCTGTGATGGAGATCGCCTCTATGATTTCTACCGGTAAGGTGAGAGAGCTATACGTGAAGTTCAGCATTCCACGTGAAATCGTTTTCGTGATGCCCAATGAGCTGGATAGGGACAACTTTTCTCCTGAAGGTTGCATCACTGTGTATGAGGTTCATCTGAGGAGTGGGCTTCACATTCCTGTCTCAAAGGAGCTGCTCGACATCTTTATGACCCTTCGGGTTCCTATCGTACGGCTCCATACCAATGTCATGCGGAACCTTTGCTTGCTGTATATCTTCCTCCGTCATCACACATGTATGCTGACGGTGGAGGCAGTAATGGTGATATTTCGATTCACTAATAGTAGGGATTGGATCTCCCTGTCTTCCAGGAAGCTACGTATCAACGACACGATCTATGACTCACTGAAGAATTAGAAGGACTGCTTCTTCTTCGTTCACATTGTTGATACATGGCCCTTGTTCTGGAATTGGGGCAATGTTCCCAATGCCCGCACCGGGATGCTGTCGAAGGAGGAGGTGAAGGTGGTGGATCCTATTTTGCAGTTGGTGAGGGATTATCTCTCCGAATTCAAGAGAGATCACTTGGTCTCGAGGCAGGAGGCTAAGAGAGCCCTCTGGGGTCCTCCTTCTCTGGTCTAGTAGATGAGAGCTCCTCCACCGGAGGCTTTACAATGCAAGACGAAGGCTGGCACTATTTCCATCGATGCAGCTAGCACACCTTCCACCGGCGATACTCCGAGTAGTCTAACGCAAAAAAGGGCTGCGACGAAAGTGCCTTCTTCCTCATCCTCTGCAAAGTCGGATTACAGTATCGCTGGTCGACTTGCTGGAACCGGAGAGCGCTCCGAGGCTGAGGTTTCCATGGAGGATCCCGAGGTGATTTTTCGAGTTGTCACGAGAGATGACGTCATCTAGCTGTTGATGCCGGGCAACTTGGGGGCACTTGTTGTGTCAACAAAGCCGCCGCCTAAAGCCACCGGTCAGGTGGAGCCAGCTGCGGAGCCGTTCGCTGTGCTGGGAGAGTTTGCCATCGGAACTCTTGTTGAGGCGTTTGATTTTTTGGCTGAGCCCGTTTTTGGAGCTCTTGCTGTGGCAATTGACCTTTTTTTTGGGCCCACACTGGAGGTTTCTTCTCCGAGCCTTCTAGATACCGCACCGTTGGAGCCAGCCGATGCAATTGTGGCAGAGTAGTCTCAGGGAGAGCCCACTCCAGGCCCCTCTCCAGCAGGTTCTTCTTGGAGGTTACGAAGACTGCCAAGAAGGCAACGGAAAGTCTTTCTAGTAACCTTTTGAAGCTCTCCTTTTCTTTCTCCTGAGTCACCATTGCCTAATATCTTTGACTCTTTGTAGGAGGATAAGATTTTGCCGACAATGTGTAAGGGTTTGCATCAGAGAGACGTCGTCATCGGCGACCGTGATGAGAACTCGTCGAGATAGAGGCAGAGGCGGACAAGCTGAACGCCTAAGCTCAGCAGCTCTAAGAAGAGAAAGCGCACTCTAGCGGGAGCTATTAGGGCTTAGGGCGCAATCAGCTGGTCATCAGGAGAGAGCTTCTCAGGCGGAGGAGAGAGCTTCTCAAGCAGAGGGGCTTGTGGTGGTGCTTAGAGCAAAGATTGTTAGATTAGAGAATGAGCTTGCTAGTCGTCTGCACCCCAAAGAGATCACCCAAGTGCTATAGGCTAGGCTCTAGGAAGGCATCCGGATTGGTTGTCACATTGCTAGGATCATGGATCCTAATTTTCCACCCGGCGTCCTTGATCTTGCCAACCGTAGCGCACAGTAGAGTGGAGAACTTGTTGATTTTGCACGGGGTGATGAAGGGCGTTTCCCGCACCCTCTTGGGAGCTCTACTCCTTATAGACTTTGTATACCCTGCTTTTTTATTTTCTGACATAACTGTAAATACAACTTTACCATTAATGAACCAGTCGTTTTACTGTCATACTATGTTCCATGACTTTGCTTTCACTAGCTGTCCATTTAGTTATTTATTCTTTATATTAGCCGGCCTACTTGATGCACCTTGTGTAAGTTGGTCGTTCATCTCACAACATTTGAGACGTTTGTTGTGCTCTTAGATGGTCTTAAGCCCTTAAGAAGACATCAGTGTGGATCCTAATATCGTACCAAGCTGGTTCTATACTCGAGCGTGAGTTGAGGCTTGGGTGGCGCTACCCATGTATAATCTTGGGTGGCTAGCTTTTGGACGGAGCACTTTTCTCTTAATGTGTTGACCATCGTAGACTGACAGCGCTAACTTCTATTAGAGATGTCGTCATGCGTGCCGTTTAAGCCCCATAATATTTGAAATTTGATCGCTTATGAGCCGCCTGGATAATTAGGGTTTAATTCGACCACTTATTGGCCACCTAGATGATTAGGGTTTAATTTGACCGCTTACGGGCCATTTGGATGACAAAGGTTTAATTCAACTGCTTACGGTCCACTGGCTGACCATGGCGTAATTCAACCGCTTAAAGGTCACTTGGATGACCAGGATTTAATTCAACCATTTACGGGCGGCGTGGATGACCAAATTTTAATTATGAACGGGTAAAAATCTGTCCGATTTAGGAGCAATTTAGGTCGTTTATTTCAAATAATTTGCAAGCATGCATTCACATGGAAAAGAAAAGGAGAGAAAAAAGATATTTATCACAATGCAAGTAGAAAAGAACTTTCTTTTATTGATGACAATATATGTTACAAGCATATTCATTCCACACATATGACCTACCTAGGGCCTATACTGGAAGTAACGCTTTAGGTGGACCGCGTTCTACATCCGTGGGACCAATTTGCCATTCTGGGTTCGGAATTTGTATACTCAATTTCACAGGACAACTAAGACTAGAATCGGGCCTTCCAAATTCGAGGAAGTCTTATCTGTAACCTGTATACTTCGCAAGACCAAGTCTCCGACTTTGAATTGTCGCACTTTCACTTTCTTATTGTAATAGTGGGTGGCTTGTTGTTGGTAGGCTGCCGTCTGCATCTTGACTGCATTGCGGGCTTCCTTCAACAAGTTTAGGTGTTCACTGAGCTTTTAAGAGTTACCAAGTGGGTTGAAGGCGTTGACCCTAAGACTTGGGAGCCGGATCTCAACCGGAATTACCGCTTCAATCCTATAGTAAAGATTGAAGGGTGTCTCGCGAATTGGTTTCTTTAAAGTCGTCCGATATAACCATTGGATGGAGGGTAGTTCGTCGACCTAGGAGCCCCCTACATCTTCCAACTTGGTCTTTAAATTATGAAGTGGCATACGGTTGGTGACCTCCACTTGTCCGTTTATCTGGGGGTACGGTACCGAAGTATGGACCAATCTGATGCTAAGACTGATACAATACTTGGTGAAGTATTTTTTTGAGAATTGGGTTCCATTGTCGGTCACAATGACTTCGGGAACACCAAATCTGCTCACTATATTTTGCTGGACAGATTTAAAGGCGTTGTACTTGGTGATCTTGGCTAGCTAGGCGGCTTCAACCCATTTGGTAAAGTAGTCAATACCAGCGATTATGAACTTCCTTTACTCAGTGGTAATGGAAAATGGGCCGAGAATATTCAGTTTCAATTACACAAAAGGGCAGGGAGTTTGGAGAGATCTCAACTCCGTGGGCGGCTGGTAGTGAAGATTGCCATGGAGTTGGCAATTTTTACACTTCTTCACAAATTTCAGGGCATCCTTTTTTTATTGTAGGCCTGTAATATCCTTAATGCATGACCTTGAACGCTAAGTCTTGCTGCCAATGTGTGAGCCATGTATTATGAGATGGATTTCACTCAAGGTGTAGTCTACCTTATTAGGAGTAAGATATCGGAAGTACGGAATCGAGTACCACGGCGATAGAGCTGTCCATCGACTACGGTGTACCAATCGGTCGTCTTTTTGAGCCGCTTGGCTTTGTCCACGTTCTTTGGCAATGCTTCATCGGTTAGATATCTCCAATAAGGTGTCATCCAGTCTTCGGCATTGGTGACTTGCATCGGCTCCTGCTCCTCTTTGCTGGGAGGGCACAGGACCTCTCTCATCTCTTTCAAGTATTGCTCTGTATCGTTGACGACTATACTCTTACAAGTTGGTCGACCTTTTAGTTCTCAATTTTGGGGGCATGGACCGGGTTTAACTTGTCAAATCTCCAGATGACATCCTTCGCCTTTGCTCGGTATTTGGCCAAGGGAAGATTGCACGTCTTGAAATTCCCCTTGACTTGGTTAACAATTAACTCTAAGTTATTGTAGACAGTTTCTTAACTGAGCATTCTTTGGCATGTTGTAATCTGACTAATAGGGTTTCATATTCGATAACGTTATTGATAGTCGAAAAATTGAGTTTAAAAAAGTACTTCATCTCAAACCCATCTGGAATCCTTAGGGCAACTTCAATACCGCTGCCTGAATTCATAGACGAACCGTTCACATTGAGAACCCATTCCGGCTCTTATGGGTGGTGACCCACGTCCTCTGTGGGGTGCCCATTAACGATTGGGGTCGTGGTCTCGACGATGACGTCCACCAGGGTTTGCCTCTTGATGGTTGGTTTGGGCCAAAATTTGATGTTAAACTCTCCCAACTTAATAGCCAATTTGACCAGCTGTCCGAAAATATCGGGTTTCTAAAGGTTGCCCTTCAGTGGTTGGTCTGTCAAGACAACTACTTGATAAGTCTAAAAATAGGGTCTCAGCTTCTAGGCTGAGAAGACAAGTGCCAAAGCTAGCTTCTCAGTGCGTGGATAATGTATCTCTAGACCGGTCAATGTTTTACTCACATAGTAGACCGGTTGTTGAGTGTTGGATTCCTGGCGCAAGAAAAATGAGTTAAGGGCCACCTCTGATACTGCCAAGTAGTGGTACAACTCTTCTTTGTTCCTGAGTGACGTCAACAACGATGAACTGATTAAGTACTGTTTTAACTCATCGAAGGCTGCCTGGTACTCTACAATTTACTGAAAACTGTTCGCTTTAATCCCCCGTAGAGCCTTAAAGAAAGGCTGACACCTGTACCCCGACTTTGTTAACAAGTGGGACAGTGCTATTAGTCATCCGGTTAGTCTCTAGATGTCCTTGACGCTCCATGGCGGAGACAAATTCGTGAGAGCTTTGATCTTCTCTGGGTTTGTTTCGATTTCTCGTTGAGAGACAATGAAACCTAGGGACTTCCCTAAGAACACTCCAAAGACGCAGTTGGAATGATTTAACTTCATTTGTGCGTGCGGAGTACCTCGAAGGACTTAACTAGATCACAAATATGGTCGGTGGTAGTCTTATTTTTGATGAGCATGTCGTCGACGTACATCTCCATATTGTAGCAGATTTGCTTCTTGAACATCTTATTCACGATCATTTGATATGTAGCACCTGCATTCTTTAGACCGAAATGTATAATCCTATAGCAGTAGGTGCCATAGTCGGTTATAAATGAGGTGTGCTTCTCGTCCTCTGGGCTCATCCAGATCTGGTTGTAGCCAGAGTATGCATTTATGAAACTCAGTAGCTCATATACAGAAGTCGAGTCGACCAACAAGTTAATCTTGGATAAAGGGAAGCTGTCTTTTGGGTATGCCTTATTGACGTCAGTGAAATTGATGTACATCCCCCATTTTCTATTTCTTTTCTTCAACCCGATGACGTTGAAGAGTTAATCCGGGTATTGGACTTCTTTGATGAAGCCGACGTCTAGGAGCCTTTTCACTTCTTCTAGAATGGCTATGGGCTTTTTCATGGAGTAGTTTCTCTACTTTTATTCGATGGGTTTATGGCCAGGATCGAAGCATAATTTGTTGACTATTATTCCGATCGGAATCCCAAGCATGTGAGAGGGTGTCCATGTGAAGTTATTAGCGTTCTGCCTTAAGAATGCTATCAGCTCGTCGCACAATGGTTCGGCGAGGGAGCCCCCAATTTGTACACACCTCTCCGGATCCTCTAGATTTAGTGGAATTAGGTCGATTGTCTCACCGAGCTGCACATGCTGCAAGGTTGCTTTGTCTCGATGGTCTAGTTCCCTTGTAGGCCGTTCGCTACTGCTTGCGGCAATATGGGAAATGTAACATATTCGCCCAATTATTTGGTCACCCAGCACCTCACCAATGTTGCACATTATTGGAAACTTCATTTTTAGATGCAGTATCGAGGTGACGGTTTTGAATGTTGCTAGGTATGGCCGACCTAAGATAGCATCGTGCACAGAGGGCAGATTAACGACCAAAAAGGTAAGTATATGACTTGCCATTCTACGGTACATACCTAGGGTGACCTCTAACTATATCGTTCTTTGGACAGCTACGGGCTCGTTATCTAGGCCGTACAGCAGCCTTTCGGCAGGTTTCATTAAGTTTGAGTTTAAAGAAAGTACGAGATAAAGCAAATCTTAGAGTTTCCATTATCGATGAAAACTCGTTTCAATTAGTAGTCTACGGTACTGTTTGAAACGAGTGTAAATACAACAAGAGGATCAGCGCGTGAAAAAATTACATAATTCATGTTACCATCACTAAAGCTAATGAAATTCTCTTCCATTCTCTACTTCTTTGGCCTAGATTGCCGCTCTTTGTGATCTACCTGGGTCTTAGCCAATTGGGTCGTGATCATGTTGCCACTCTAGCTGCGACCCGATTTCATTACTGGGTCGAATCTGGTCCTCCCCTGCCCGAGGTGTCGGAACTCTACCGAGGGTTTCTGATGAACCTGGTGAGATGGGCCCTCCAGATGAGCTCCTCAATCTCCCGCAGGAGTATCTTGCAGTCCTCCGTAGTGTGTCCTGGAGATCAATGAAAATCGTAATACTTAGCTGGATTTTCTTCCTCCACGTTCTTCAGTTGTTTTTGCCTTTTGAGAAAAGTTTCACCACAGATCCATATAAGGACGTTGACCCATGTGTCGTTGAGAGGAGTCAGCTTGATTGGACTATTCTCCTTACGGTCCACTACTCCGGTCCTGTGCTACTTCCGCTGCCATCGTTCTTTCTCTTTCCCTCTGCTGGAAAAGAGCGAGGCTAGTTAGTCCTCTCAGGACGCTTCGTCTCGTTAGCCTTTTTGGCGATTGTATGACCCTGGTGATAGACTCCGCTTTCCGAAAGGTTTGCGGGTTCTTATGGGTTGGATGCTTGAAGAAGTCTCCGTGCGTCAAGACAGAAGTTTCATCTCCTCTATGAGCTTGGGAATCCTTCTAGCCTCCGCTGCGAAATGCCCCTAAAACTTCCTTGGATTCTCCCCCTGTCTTTACATGATGTGGGAGAGATGCCATGACTACTTCTCTTCCCGGCGGTTGGAAGAGCATTGAGTTAGGAAGAGATCAGTGAGCCCACGGAAGCTCCAAATCGAGTTCACTAGGAGCCAGTGGAACTAGATTCAGGCGTCTCTCTCCAAAGTGAGAGGGACGTACCGGCACATTGCCGTATCCGTTAGGCCCTATAGACTCAGATGGGTGCAAAAGTGATTTATGAGATCAGTGCTCCCATCATAAGAACCCAATGCTAGCATTTTGAACTAGGTCGGTAATGGACGATTCAGAATCTTATAGTGAAGGGTGACTTCTCTAGATTGACGGCATGTTCGTCATCATCTTTGAACACGCGGTTCCAAATCTTCTCGATTATTGTCTTCACTCATGAGGCATTATCAGATCTCTTGGAATTGAGGTATGTCCTTAATTTCATTCTTTCAGCAGTGTGGCGTGTAGCTGGCTGGCTACTGTCACTGATGGATTGGTCATTCCAGAAGGTTTCCTCCCGAGCCTAAGGCCATGGCTCATCCCAAGTATATCGAGGATTCTTCCTTTTTGGACTCTCGTCCGGAGTTTTGTGGCCCAAGTGCCTATCAGGCCTTGGGCCGCTCTGGGCATTGGAGACCTCCGGAGCATGAGAGTTGTCCAACCTCGTAACTTTATTGGCTAGCTTCTTCTTTCTCTGGCTTCCCCACCTAGAGGCTGGAACAGGAGCTACGAAGGGGCAGAGCCCCTTACTTCTTTTTGCCCTAGCAGGTGCAGAGTATTTGGAATATTTTGTTCATGTTGTTCATCTGCTTCACTAGATTTTGGAGGAATGATGCGGGTGCCCCTCCGACTGGTTACCAATAGAGTGGTCATAGTCAGGAGAAGTAGCATCTCTAGCGGGAACGCTATCTTGGGCTTTGGTGTTCACCATTTTGTCTAATAATATTGACTTTGTAGAAGAAAGTATTTGTGGAGATAAGGGTGGTTAGCTTTTTGTTAGCTTTCTACAGACGGTGCTAATGATATGTCTTGGAGCCAAACTTAAACAAAATTGGGTCAAGTAGTCTGTCGGGTTTCGATTTTCGTTTGCTGAGCTTTGGGTCTTGTGCACCACAACTCCAAATAAGAGGTCATGTGACGGCAATATTTGGTCCTACTGAAAATATTCTAATGCTCAAATTAGAAATTTTTCTCAGATAATATAAAGATAAGATGGATGCAGAAATGAATGTAGTAAGTATTTGTATGTGGGGGTGCACTCATAGGAAGAGTCGCTTCATAGTTGCTCGTGAGGAGCTGTTTCTTTGAATATTGAGTTCACAGGGAATTAGAAACAAAGAGAGAGCGTTAGAAGGCTTGAGAGAGTTAGAGAGCTTCTGAGAGCTTGAGGTTGTTTTAAAGCTTTTTGTGTGTGTTTGAGAGCATGATCGAAAGTATCAACTCCCATGACCTTTTATAACCATGGCCACAGGATGCGTTCTTTACGCAGAGGGGCTGGATGCCCGCACTTTATTAGGGATTATTACCTTTCTTGTGCAGCCGTGATTATCATTCCTGACTTGTAACGATCAAAGGGGTTGATTTCTTTCATTCCGCGTTTCGTAACCGTTAGGGTTTACAATAGACAGCGTGCAAATTTTGGCGCCTTCTTCCTGAGATGCACATTGATTTTGGAAGTGACCATTATAATGACACTTTCCTTCATGGAGAGGCAAAAAATTAGGGCAGATGATCGTTGTGGCTCTGAGGCGGACGCGTGGACTAACTGATGCTTGGGTTGCGTGCATCTTGTGCTTCAGCCTGTCAACTAGTCGCCTCTCCTGTCAACGGAAGCGTTGACAGTTATAGGCTTTAATGGGCCATCTTACTCTTTGGCCTCTACTAGCCTACTTGATCTTCATCCGGTCAACGAAAGCGTCAACCATCCAGGCAGAAATGAGCTGTTGAGGATTTGGACCATTTTCTCTTTCGGGGGCTAACTCGTTATTGGCGTCCCCATCCATACCCATTCCACAAAAATCATGCGAAAATTGTGCAACATGAATTATAGTTTTGTGGTTTAGAATTAGCTCTCACGAGAAAAAAAATGTCCACATATCTTTGTTTTACAAACAATTGTATCCGACTATTTGCATCTTTTTATTAACATTTTTTTTTAAGTAGTGATTTTTTATTTTAAATGAAAGGTCCCAATTAATGACACGATGAAATATAAAATTTTATTTTATATCATTTTGATATGTTTAAGGGATCCGAAATATTATAAAAATAAGAACTCGAGAATTCTTTTCAATAGGTTTGATTTTCGTAGTTTTACATTTGTGTCTTGTGTACTTCAATAAAATAAATTTAAAGTAAGAGGTATGCGAGACTTATTCTCTAATATATTATATAATACTCAAATCATTAATATTTCTAATTAAAAGAAAAAGACTATAAAGTAAATATTGAAAATGAAAAGATGATTGAAATAAGTGTGAATTCGAAGGGCTTTTACTCCACTTGATGCACTCGAACGTTTGAGTGTCGTTTTTTTCTCCTACTTTTTCCTCTTCTCACCTTGGAAGGGATTTGCTTATACTCAAAGTTCTTATCTATACGTTGAGCTGTTTTAAGACAGCTGTTGGAAAGAGTTACTATTTACTATGTAACTATCGTCCCAATTTAGTGAACAAATCATTTTACTATTAATGGTAGGACCGTTTTAGCCGTTTTTTAATCGAAATATTTATTGGCTCGTTATTATCCTTCGGTTTTTCGTTAACCAACAGTTTGGATTGAGCTTTTTTGTTAACGCCTCGGAGAGTTGTTAATCGGTTAACTTGAATGGCTTCATTGCTTCTTCGATCGGGTCATTGGAATTTAAACCTCTAATCATATTTACATTGGGTCAGTTCATCTTAAACCACTTTCAACACTTTTAAGTAGAAAAAAGTTTTTTTATAAGGGTAAAATTTTTGTTAATTTTTTTGGTTATATTTAAATTATCATATAATTTTTTATTTTTGTTTTAAAAATAATTACCAAAAGAGAAAAAAAAAACAGTCAATTTGTTTATTAGAAAAATAAAATTTAAGTTGTTTCACAATTGAAACCATATAAAAAGTGGGCTAATATGAGCAGCAGACAAGATACCACTGTGCACATTTAAAATTAGCGGAGAGTACAAATTTCGAAGGGCTACTCATGTACGTGCGATCCTAATGTTTGAACTTTGAAGGGGCGTCCATCCCCGGACCCTACATTGACCAATGAAATCCTAGCCGTTGACGCTGACGCTACGAGCAATGTCCCGTGCGAAAAGCACTTGTCGGTGCTCTCACCTTTGGAGGAGAAGCTGCCACAAACGCCGTCAGTTGCACAGTAGTCGACGGTGAACAGTTGTCACCCGGTCATACTACACGTGTCGTGGCACGCCGGATTCCAAAGCTCACATTTCGTTTCCACTTTGCAATGCTGAATTATTTCGATTCCGTCGAACATTTTTCGTGCCTTCCTCTCCCTCTCTCACACACTCTCCCTCACTCTCACACACACATTCTCTCTCTCCCCTTCCGACCTGTCCCCTTTTTCTCACTCTTATTCGTGTCGCTTTTTGGC
>JAODPA010020584.1:0-13013 GCA_025585075.1 Nepenthes mirabilis | reverse complement strand
CACTTGTTGGGTATTTGACTCACCCTTATATTTTATTAACTCCAGATTTAGTTAATTGTATAGTGCGGGCCGAGGGATCTTACTTCTGCTATAGAACTTTGTGACCGAGATTTTATCTAGATATGTTATCGAGACTATATTCTCAGGATAATAATATTATAGACATTTACTATCTCAAATGAATTTATTATGAGAATTATAATTATTATGTTGAATTTAACAATACATTTATGAGGTTCATTGTAATTTTGGATTTCCTCGTAGTTGGTCTGAATCGGGTTGGATGACTCGGGTTCGGGTCATCACATGGCAGGTTGGGTGAGCCCAAGGAGCTCTTGTAGACCAATCAAGCCGAGTTTGAGCAGTTGGACATCACTTGAAGTGGCACTCGAGCACGAATTTCAGAGTACTCGCACTCAAGGAGTGCCTGAGATGGTACTTGTGCGTAGATAGGGTTAGGTGAAGAGCTTAGGGCAACGATCTTACATGTGAGGTTTCAGGTTAAGAACATAATAATTAAAAGGTAATTAAGTTAACATAGGTAAATTGTGGTCAAAAGGTATAGGACAAATCGGATGGAAAAGCTCAAAGAGCCAAAATTGGTAAATCGAGAACGGAAATTGTAAGTCGTAAAATATTAATTCGTAAATAAGATTTTTGATTTTAAATTACGATAATAATGACTTATTAATGTTATATAATCAAAAGTAAGGTCCAATGATGTGAAATATTGGGTTAGAATGGTCAAAACGGGTCCCGAACGGTAAAAATGTGAAACGGGCTTGCTGCAGGCTTGCAGCGAGCCTGACCCACGCCCTCTGTGAGCTCGAGCCAACGAAGAGCACAAAATTCAAATTTGTCTATGCTCGCCGGGTGCTCGTCGCGCAGTCGAGCCGGCCTGGGCAGTAAGGCTGTGCTCGCCGCGCGCTCGCTGCTTGCTCGAGCCCCAGCCCGTTTTAAAGCCGCGTGCTACTTTGCGATTTTCATTTTTCCACGTTCCAAAACTTTCTAGAGAGAGAGGGCACCAATTCTATAGAGAGGAAGGAGGAGATCGAACCTATGAGTCTGAATCCGTCTGAGAGTTAATTATAAAAGCGGTAATACGTGTCGAGATAAGTGTTCTCATATTCACTAACTTTACTCTTTCAATATTTTTTGGTTATCATTGGGTATTTTCGTCTCGATACCCACCAAAACTATGAAAAATGTAATACCCGTGACTTGAGACCAATGATTGTATAATTTATTATCCGATTTACTCACCGATCCGGCTGGTGGAGTACCACCAAACCCTAACCTACGGGAATTTGGGGTTTTCCGTTTTTGTACCTTATTTCGTTAAATTGACCTGAAAATATGAATCCCCACATCCCAAATGTGTATATATGTCAGCCGCGCGATTGATCTCGCACGTTTCGACCAGTTCGCGGCTTCCGAACCCTCTAAAATGCCACTATTACTGTTCATCCGAGACGAAATGGAAAAATTGCATGCTTCTACCTTCGTATTATGTTGAATCGACCTCAAAATATGAATCACTACGTTCCAATTATATATATATATCGGCCATACGATCAATTTCGCACGTTTCGACCCGTTCGCGGCGTCCGAGCCCTCAAATATACACTGTTACTGTTCATCCGAAATTAAATGGAGAATTTGCTTGCTTCCACCTTCGTATTATGTTGAATTGATCCCAAAATGTAAATCACCACATCTCAAATGTGTATATATATCGACCGCACGATCAAGCTCGCAAGATTCAACCCGTTCACGGTGTCCGAGTCCTCTAAAAGTTGCCTGACACTGTTCATCCGAAAATAAAGTGTAAATTTGCATGCTCTACCTCTATTTAATTGTGATGAAATGTATGATTAAATGTTCATGTTAAATGCAAGCCCCGAAAATGTGTATTTGTACAACGGAAGTAAGGGAATGCGTCCTGAAGGCTTCCAGATGATATTTGACCATCAGAGGTAAGAAATTTCAAACTCTTTTTTGAACTTGGATTGAATTGCTAAAATGGATTAAGTCTCACAAAAAGATGAGAATCGAGCAAATAAATGAAGAGGAATCCACCAAAGTACGATATGATGGATTTGATCTCCTAGATGGAGATATGTGTGGATTTGGTCTCCCGGATGGAGATAAGGATGGGAATGTGATTTTTCGATTGGAAAATATGATATACTTGTGGTGGATCTTCCCTCAATGAAGGATTAATTCTGAAACTATGACCATGGTTCATAGGGGTAGTATTCTCTAGTGTGCCATGTCCATCACGGCGTGAACCGAAGGAATACTTGGCCATGTATTCTGGCCACTCGTGGAAGCGGGTGATGTTCGTGGTACGCTTTAGGATACTTCTGTAGAAGAACGAGGATTGCCCTCGTCCTCGGGGGATATGGGGCTAGTTGAGATGGCCGAGTGCTGCCGGCATAAAATGCAGTTGATGGTCGAGTACTGCATACCTAAAATGTATCCGGCTTTAGAATGTGTGGTAGACACATTCCTTTCCTCATTCTCTCACATCGTTGGTTAGTACAACCTACTAGCTTGGGTCCGCAAAGATCAATGAAAGTAATAAAAATAAATAAACGTAACCAGAACAAACATGCGAACTAGATGATCCCAGATGTCCCCTCTTCTTGCATGCTTCCTTTTATTCAAGTTATATGTTTTTCCTATCCAATTACTGTTTTTCCTATTATTTGCTGTAGTTAGTGATGTATAATTATATTTATTAAGCTGTACGCTCACTTTTGTTGTTTCTCCTTCCAGATGAGAACATTAAGCTGACACCCGATCATTTAGAGTAAGGAGAGAGACTTGCTTGAGGAGATTAGTTGGATGTCGAAGGCTTGAAGTTTTGGATACGTTGTTGTAATATAATGTAAATAGTCTTGTTGGATTAATGTGATTTATTATTATTTTATGGTTATTGTGATGCTTCTACAGGTTTCTGGATTTAGCTATACTTTCGCATTTATGTTGATGTTTTAGATTTCGTTTAATCCTAAGCAGCATCTCTTTAGACCTAACATGGTAGATAGGAGTACTGTGTTAGAGCCATAAATGGTATGGCGATTGTGATCTTGTGTATTGTGTTGTAGGCCAAAATATTGATTATTGGATAATTGTGTGCTATACAGGCTATTTTAAGCAGGTTGTATTTTTAATTTTTTATCCAATTATAGAGAAAATTCTGTCAAAATTTCTACAAAATCCATAATCATAAATTATGGGCATAAGTTTATGTTATCATTGACGGAAGTTATTTAAGAAAAATAATCTGGTTCGTCACAATTTGTATTAGAGAAAAAAGAGATGCCTTAGGTTTAATTTGAATCGTATGCAGAAGCTTAGGTTAGATTAAAATTGATTGAATAAGTAGATGAAAGCGTATGATGATTAAGTTAGTCCGGATAGTTTTGGTTGCTCCAATCCCAATAACTTAGTCTAAAATTAAGTTAGGAATGATGATTTAGTTTGATCGGTTAGTTTATGCGTCCCAGCTAGTGTTCTAGGAGTGGCCTAATCTGAATTGTTCCTATTCCAAGGAAGTGTTAGCAATGCCTCCTAGATGTGGACTACTAATATTAGTGGCTGACTACAGGGTCAAGAGGAAGATGGTGTATAGAGACACCATATTATTGAAATTTGATTAGTATCAATTGGGTTCTTAAATTGGTCAGTGTTGATTCAAGACCTAGATTAATTAATTAATCTCGATTTGAGGTTTAGTTTTGATCGACTCTGGATTGAAGTCCTTAGGCTAGTATTTTGCTAAGAATGATAGCTTGATCAACCTAGCAAGCATGATGAATAGGATGGATTCAACGGCTCAAGGTTAGTAAAAGTGGAGATAATTTCGGGCATACCAAGTCCTAAGATGACAATTCATAATTGATTTGGAGGTGCTTAAGTGTTTGGACTTTTGGGTAGCTCAGATCCTATTGAAGTTGAGATGTGGATTCCGAGACTTAAGATGATGCTGCGATGATCCCATGTCTGATAGAAGATAAAGCGTGTTGCCCCATGTTAGACAGGAGGTGAAGTCGACTTCGGTTAGTTGATATTATCCTATATATTTATGGAAGCTTTATAGATGAATGCTTTGTTTCGATGAGAGTCTCGGGAGTTTATTTTAATAGTGATTTAGTTTGATCGCAAGATTGAGAAATATTCTTATCTAGGGACGGACGGTGAAAAGGTCCAGTGTCTAAATCGGGATTCTAAGGTACTAACTCAGGGTGTTAAATATCGCCTGTTGTGATAAGAGGTAAGGCTTTTGGGTTTGATATTGTAGCCTGGTGTTATTTTGGGGATTCCAAGCCCATATTGCGTTGTGTATTCGAGTTATGTGTAATTAGGGGACCTAGGCCTTACAATAGTGACAAAGGTGACCATGTATTCGGGAGGATAGAAGATATATTAAGGTGAATGTATACGGATGAATCTTGGATAAATGTCTTCCCGAAGAAATTTTGGGACTATGATCTAAGTCATAGATAGCTTGGTCGCTAGACTAAAGATAGTTCATATCCTCTAGCCTAGCAGTAAAGAAATCCAGTACCTTGGATCGGAGTTTTGATGGTGGTGGCGCATAAAAAAATTGTGTTGATCACCATGATAGAAAACGAGATTTCTTAATTTTGATGTCACAAGACCTGTATCGTTTGGGATCCCGAACATATAATTCTATGATTCTTAAGTTTATTTGTTTATTTAAGGATGTGCGCTTGATAAAAGCGGTATCGAGGGTTATGACATTTTTGGGTTCGTAGATGCAATTGGTTGGGTTAATCTGAACCATTTTGTGGTGCCAATCATGATGTGACATTATGGATGATTTGGTCAGCAAGTTGTTGAATCAATCTGAATTGGATTGGTAAGCATATTATGTCTTGCAATTGAATTATGTGATCTTGGGCATGAATTTGAGCTAGCTAAGGTATCAAGTTTTAATGTGATCTTAGTAGTAGTTTAGTGGGTGAACCACTGTGCTAGATTGGGTTGGACTGGTAAAGAGATAGCATACTACAATAGGGTTGTGGGATCTAAAACATAAGTCTGAAATTGATCGAGGTATCAATAGATTAGTGTCATCTTTCCTGCAAATCAGTTAACGAGAATTTGCACTAAGTCCAATTCATATATGCGATCGCGCCCAAAGGTCATTTTGTGGTCACTAAGAGGTTTCGGCCATGTGAATAATTGAGGATGTTATCAGAAGAAAGAGTAAATTGATCTATCTTTGGTCAGTAATTCGAGGTTATATCGAAATCGACGCCGATCGTTGAGGATTTCATGTAAAGCCGAGGAGGTATCAGTTTTATATCATAGTGAAATACTCTAGAACCTTCAAGGTAAATAAGACGAGCCAACAAGGTTGTTCATGAATTTCAAAAATGGGGTTGCTTAGGAGAATAATGATTTGAAAAGAGGACTCTGTGAATGGATATGTGAATTGTGTGGGCTGTTATAAAGGCTTGATGATTACTAAGATCGATTTGGGTCCATAGCATGTTAATTGTAGATTAGTGGGGGCTGTAGACTCGACGGTATTCAGGATAAGGATATAGCTACTACGATGTCCGGAAACACCGTTTGGGTTTTGTAGGTTTGCAGGTGTCTCATGAAATTTTATCGGATGGATCTTTTGGCCATATTTGGGCCCGTGTTGAGGTCACTTCATTGATGAATCAAAAAGAACATAGGGTGTATGCAATTTGTTCGATGATTATATCATAACTTGTGAATGGCTGTTAATCCGTATGCCCCATTGAGAACGGAATGCGAGTTTAGTCTGAGGAAAATGCCTTGTTAAGTATGTGGTTCTTTGGTAGTATGATTTTAAAATCCATAAGACTTTGAGTGATGGCTAATTGGGAAGACCGATTAGTGCTGTGGAAGCGTATGGTCATCTTAGGTCTAACCGAAATTATTAAGTGACCTAACAAGTATTCCTCGAGGATTACAGTGTCAGTGAGACGTTTGACTTTGAAGAGATTTTTGTAATTGTAAGAACGAAAGATGAAAAAGTAGTTTCCGAAGACTAAAAAGGGTTAATTGACGTCTATGTCATTTTGGTTGACCCCTAATGGGTTTGGTAAATTATCGTAGAATGTAATGCTTTTGAGAAAGGATAGGATTATGTTACTCTCGCATCATGATTGGTGGCTATCCTCGAATTAAGTGGGGGAGAAGTTCATAATTAGAGTTACTCCACGTGTAGGTTAGAATTAGCAATTGAAGTCTCCGCTTTGAGAATTTATGAGTATTGTCTTTGAAGATAGCCGTTATCTAAGATTTTAAGAGCTAAAATAGTTGTGTCACTAAGAGAAAGGTGATCATATGAGATTTTATGTGGATTTATCTGTTTAAAGATTGGAAAGGTGAACCTCCGTGCCTCTTAAGGAAAGCGGACATCAATGCTGACAATTGATGCTGCGAGTCTTTAGACATAGTATGTCCTTCAAGTCTCGTAGGAGACGTGAAAGGTAAATCACGAGTAAGTCCAATACTTAGGTGATAGGATGTCATATTCTTAAATTGGGAGACAGAATTATATCCAATGTATTGGAGTTCTGAATTTATGAAATATAAAGTCTTTATAGTTTTATTTCAGGGCAATTAGAGTGACCCACATATCTTAATTATAGAAGATGTGTTCGGATTGGATCAGTTGTCTCATTGGTATGTCAACGGGATTTTGAGATTGCTCAGTAATCGGATTCTGAGGTTAAGGGTAGGATGATCGAAAGTTATGTCGAATATTTGTATGATTGTTATGATTGTAGTTTTGAATGTGGTTACAGTTAGATGATTGTGAGATTCATCTTCATGGTATGACTATCCTAGGATTGTTTTAATCAGGATTGTCGTATATTCCGGGTGTGTGATATGGGCTATATAATTTGGAAAATATGTCGGTTTGTCGACTTACCAATGAAATAGTGAGAATATAAATAATTCTGATTTTAAAATTTGATTGGGATTTAAGATTTGTATCGAAACCTTAGTAAAACTTGATTAGAGAATCTTTGGGACATCAAATTGAATTTGATATAGTGGTGAAATCTCAATGGGATGATTCGTAGTAAGATAATTAATCAGGGTAGGCAGCGTAAGCGTTGTGGGCCCATGGCCCAGAGATTTCAGAATGAGGTTGCGGTTCCATATGATCAAATCTTTTTCAAGGCTTGGAATGAACTGAAGTGGAAGTCCATTGGTTCACTTGAAGTATTGAATTAGGCTAGAGGAGTGGATGGCATTATTTTTAGGCCACTTCAGGAATTCTAGTGATTGTAATGAAGTCTCCCTTATATCGATTGTCGAAGAAATCAGTAAGTATTTGGGTTAAGCCGTTTTGGAGACTAGGAATTCGTCTTGAGATGAGGGCCCCCTAGAATAAGTCGTTTGATCAAAGATGTGACGTAGGATGGTGAATAAGGAATTCTGAAAGGAACTTTTCCCCAATTATAAATCCTGAGGTTCGTCAAATTTTGATGATGAAATTTTTATAAGTAAGAGAGAGTTGTGAGATTTCAGGTTAAGAACATAATAATTAGAAGATAATTAAGTTAACATAGGTGAATTATGGTCAAAAGGTACAGGAGGAATCGGATTGAAAAGCTCAAAGAGCCGGAATTCGTAAATCGGAAATGGAAATTGTAAGCCGTGAAATATTAATTTGTAAATAAGATTTTGGATTTTAAATTATGATAATCATGACTTATTAAGGTTATATAATCAAAAGTAAGGTCCAAGGATATGAAAGATTAGATTAGAATGGTCAAAACGAGTCCCGAACGGCAAAAACGCGAAGTGGGCCTGCTGCAGGCTTGCTGTGGGCCTGACCCGCACCCTCCGTGGGCTCGAGACCATCGAGAATACAGAATCCAGAGTTGTCTGTGCTCGCCGCGTGCTCGTCGCATGCTTGAGCCGGCCTGGGTAGTAAGGCTGCACTCGCCGCGCTCTCGCTGCGTGTTCGAGCATCAACCCATTTTAAAGCCGCGTGCTGCTTTGTGATTTTTTTTTTCCACGTTCTAAAACTTTCTAGAGAGAGAGAGGGCACCAATTCTAGAGAGAGAAAGGAGGAGATCGAGCCTGTGGAGTCCAAATCCGTCCGAGAGCTAGTTATAAAAGTGGTAATAAGAGTCAAGGCAAGTGTTCTCATACTCACTAACTTTCCTCTTTCGATATTTTTTAATTATCATCGGGTATTTTTATCTCGATACCCACCCAAACCATGAAAAATATAATACCCATGACTTGAGACTAAGGATTGTATAATTTATTGTCCGATTTACTCACTGATCCGACCGGTGGAGTACCGCCAAACCCTAACCTACAGGAATTGGGGCTTTTCCGTTTTTGTATCTTATTTCGTTAAATTGACCCCAAAATATGAATCCCCACATCCCAAATATGTATATATATCAGCCGTGCGATCGATCGCGCACGTTTCGACCCGTTCACGGCGTCCGAACTCTCTAAAATGCCATTGTTACTGTTCATCCGAGACGAATTGGGAAAATTGCATGCTTCTACCTTCGTATTATGTTGAATCGACCTCAAAATATGAATCATCACGTCCCAATTATATATATATATCGGCCATACGATCGATTTTGCATGTTTCGACCCGTTCGCGGCGTCCAAACCCTCTAAATGTGCACTGTTACTGTTCATCCGAAATTAAATGGGAAATTTGCTTACTTTCACCTTCGTATTATGTTGAATTGACCCAAAAATATGAATCAGCACGTCCCAAGTGTGTATATATATCGACCGGATGATCAATCTCGCAAGATTCGCCCCGTTCACGGCGTCCGAGCCCTCTAAAAGTGGCCTAACACTGTTCATCCGAAAATAAAGTGTAAATTTACATGCTCTACCTCTATTTAATTGTGATGAAACGTATGATTAAATGTTCACGTTAAATTGTAAACCCCGAAAATGTGTATTTGTACACCGGAAGTAAGGGAATGCGTCTCGGAGGCTTCCAGATGATATTTGACCATCAGAGGTAAGAAATTTCAAACTCTCTTGTAAACTTGGATTATATTACTAAAAGGGATTAAGTCACATAGAAAGATGATAATCGAGTAAGTAAATGAAGGGGAATCCACCAAAGTACAACATGATGGATTTGATCTCCTAGATGGAGATATGTGTGGATTTGGTCTCCCGGATGGAGATAAGGATGGGAATGTGATTTTTCGATTGAAAAATGTAATTTACTTGTAGTGGATCTTCCCTCAAGGAATGATTAATCTTGAAACTAGGACCATGGTTCATAGGAGTAGTATTCTCTGGTTTGCTATGTCCATCACGGTGTGAACCCAACAAATATTTGGCCACGTATTCTGGCCGCTCGTGGAAGCATGTGATATTCATGGTACGCTTAAGGATACTACTGTGAAAGAACGAGGATTGCCCTAGTCCTCGAGGGATATGGGCTAGTTGAGATAGCCGAGTGTTGCAGGCATAAAATGTAGCCGATGGTTGGGTGCTGCAAACCTAAAATGTATCCGGCTTTAGAATGTGTGGCAGACACATTCCTTTTCTCGTTCTCTCACATCATTGGATAGTACGACCTACTATCTCGGGTCCGTAAAGATTAATGAAAGTAATGAAAATGAATAAACGTAAACAGAACAAACATGCGAACCAGATGATCTCAGATGTCCCCTCTTCTTGCATGCTTCCTTCTATTCAAGTTATATGTTTCCCCTGCCCAATTATTATTTTTTCAATTATTTGCTATAGTTAGTGATGTATGATTACATTTGTTAAGCTGTACGTTCACTATTACAGTTTCTCTTTCCAGATGAGAACATTAAGCCGGCGCCCGATTATTTGGAGTAAGGAGAGAGACTTGCTTGAGGAGATTTACTAGATGGCGAAGGCTTGAAGTTTTGGATACGTTGTTGTAATAGAATGTAAATAGTCTTATTGGATTAATGTGATTTATTATTATTTTATGGTTATTGTGATACTTCTGCAGGTTTCTGGATTTAACTATGCTTCCGCATTTATGTTGATATTTTGGATTTCATTTAATCCTAGGCGGCATCTCTTTAGACCCAACATGGTAGATAGGAGTACTATATTGGAGCCATGGATGGTATGGTGATTGTGATCCTGTGTATTATGTTGTAGGCCAAAATGTTGATTATTAGATAGTTGTGTGCCTGTACAGGTTATTTTAAGTAGGTTGTATTTTTTATTTTTCGTCCAATTGTAAATGGAACTCTACCAAAATTTCTGTAGAATCCATAAATATAAATTATGGGCATAAATTTATGTTACCATTGACAGAGGTTATTTAAGAAAAATAACCCGATCCGTTACAATACACCGATTCAATTATCTAAGGGTAGCACGCAATATTTTCAGTCATTTCGCGTGGAAAAAAGAGAAAGAGAAGGGAAAAAAGATAGAGGAAGATAATAAGAGAAATTTTGAAGTATTTTTTGGTCAGATTTGTTAGATTAAATGTTAAAATAAGTATCCTAACGCTTTATTCTTAATCTATTTTAATTTTCGTATAGTTTTTCCTATATGTTGTAGATTTAATATATATACATGTCATTTTACTTACCCTATTTTGATTCTTCTTGCATGTATATCACTTTTACCAGTTGTTTTAGAATTGTACTTTAGTTTGCTATTATTTAAGAATTTTTGGCTTGTTTTGTAAATATGGATAAATATTTTAAGATATTATATTTATATAGAAGTATATTTGTGAAAGAAAAGCTATAAAAATTTGTATATGGGCCGTATATGTGGCTTTAATGCATATACTTCAAGTTTGGCTCTATTTTATATATTCGATTCAATATGTATACTTTCTGTTGTAGTGAAAAGTTTTATATTTGACCTTTTCGAGTGAAAACTTTATACATTTTTCCCTCAGATAAAAAAAGCTTTGGACTTGTAATATAGAAACCTTCCTCGATTGTGTTTTTATGATAACCATCAAAATGAATTAAACGGAACTAATATATTTAAACGTCATAATATATTCAGATAGACTTGAGCAGCATATCGCATATCTACAGGTGACAAAATAAAGTAGTTTCGTTCTCGTCTATAAGAAAAAATATATAGACGATCAACCTGCGAATCTAAATAGCAGTAATATAATTTAAAATTATCATGAGTAAAGGTAACCCTTCTACATGAAACAAGTAAAAGGTGTGTCTGATTGAGATCAATTATTCAACACATTCTAAAATAATGTGATTTATCTATGATTGTGGACAACTTTACAAATTTATACAAAGATAATGCTTATTATATTACACAGATTGGAGGAGGCTATATTAAAACTAACAGAATAAATTATATTTCACAAATATTCTTTTAGACATGATCTTCAAAAGAATAGTGACATTGATATCAAAAGAATATGATCAAGCGATATTCTTACAAATCTATTTACAAAAGCATTGTCTACTGTAATATTTAAAAAAATTGTGGTAGATATCAACTTACACCAATTTAAAGACCTCCTTCTATATTCTTTCCTAGCAGTGTTATAATTCGAAGATTCTTAGCAATTATACTCTTTTCCTTTATAAAATTTTGTCTAACTGGGATTTACTTTGTATGATTTTAACGAGGTAATCTAAAAATACTTAGAGATACACAAGATAATATACTCTTTTCCCTTACTGTCGGTTTTTTTTTTTTTTCTGTTAGGTATTTCTTTTATAAGATTTTAATAAGGTATATTCTTTATGTATGGTCATCCGTTAGGGTGTTTTATAAATGAGTTTGAATACTCGCCATGCAGATTACCTTTGTTATTTCCATAGCATTAGATCATTACTTTCATCCATTTAAATTTCTATAACATTTTTTATTAAATTTTTTTTTATTTATGTTCCCTACAATGTAAAAGGATTTTTTAGGAGAATGTATAAGATATACAATTGTAAGATTATAATACAAGCGAAAAGATAAAGAAAGAAAGTTGAAAAATAATACAATGTTCATGAAAAATGATCTGAAGAACTTTTTTTTTTTTCTACATATTTGTATTTTTATCTTGTCACTCTTTTATTAAATTATTTATCATTGATTAATTAAACATTTATGCAAGTATTTTGATGGGAATGAGATTATGGTATTGGCAATTAGAAAAAGAGGTCCTAAATGCAGAGGAGATTGGATGACCTCTGTAGTGTCATGTTATATGGTATCACAGTATATAAAATAATCACACACCTTAATTACTAATTGTTGCGTCCCAGGCCCAAGGTTGCTGTACGGATTAGGGAGCCTTCGGATTCCTAAGCGTGCGGGCGCTCCGGAAGAAGGGTCCGGTCTCCGTCTCTATAAACCTGGACCTGCATAACACAAACAACGAACGAGAGGTGAAGGGACTGGCAGGATTTCTCCCACCGAGACCGCTCCGACGCTCAAGTCAGCAATATTCCCGCAATAAACGGAAATGCGCACGCTAAAGAGGTGCGCGGAGAAAATGCCGTGAAAGCGTAGAAATGCTTATGCGGTGACGTGGAAAAATGCAATGAGCAGGTGTTGAAAGGCCTGGCTTTCTTGATGCACTGCGATGAGTGGCTAACTTTCCCGCTCGGCGGGTTGAGAAGAGGGAAAGCAACGGGGTCCAATCCGTTGGAGGGATTGGAGCTTTTTTGAAGCTAAGAGAGCTCTGAACCAGCGTAGGGTCGAGAGAATGCAGAATTGCCGAATCCCTTTCTCTGTGGGGGGCGAGGGCCTTTATAGGCCTCTCCCTGTTTGGACTCTCGGGCGCCAAAACGCCCGTTGCTTGGGCCATCGCGCCGCTGGTCACCGTCATGGACTGCCGGTCACGCCGGCTACCCTGTTGCCGTGCCTGGCACGCAGCCGCGCGTTGTTAACCACGCTTGGTTTCCCCTGAGAGAGGATTGGTTGGCCGCCTGCAGACGGCAGCATCTGGCGTTGGCGTGGCGCCAGCCATGCCTCTATTGGCTAGCCTTTCCGCCTTTTTCGTC
>JAODPA010020573.1:0-13013 GCA_025585075.1 Nepenthes mirabilis | reverse complement strand
CAGTGGGCAGTGGTTTGGATTCATGCAGTGGGTAGTATTGTGTTGCTGTCTCGTGGATGATGGTCCTGTCACCCGGGAGCAACTGTTTTTGTTCCTGCTTTTGTTAAATGATTGTAATCATTTTCTTTCCTCTGTCTGTGCCTGATTTGGCCTTTTGCTGAGGTTTCCTTTAACCGTTCTGCATTCTGGTGAGATGGACGAAACCGTTTGAGGCTGGAGCTTGCTCAGTGGTTTGATGCTCAGTGGTTTGGAGCTAGCTTTGTTTGAGGCTGGAGCTATGCAGCTGTCTCTGCATTCTGATTCCTGGTTGGTTGTGTATCACTGCCAGGAGTTGATGTAGGGGCAGAGGCTGACTTTTATGCATTAATCTAAATATGCTGAAGGTGAAAATGTTCAGTGGTCCCTGGAAGTGCAGTGACCCATACTGGTACAACCAAATGTTGATGGAATATCTGCAATTCTGATGCTGGATTGCATCTTCTGTTTTTATGGTGGATCTTGGCTGTAGGTTGCCGATGCATGGACTGCCTAGTTTGGCCCTTTCTGTGCTATGATCGTGGTGGCCTGGAATGGCTTGCTGGTTCTATTTGCAGCTGTGAAATATGCTGCTATTTTGCTGGTTATCTCTCCAGTGATGCTGTTCTGCAGGCTGCGGAGGCTGCTGTTATTTGCTGCACTGTGCTTTTGTGAGATTAGTGGCTTTCTTGCCTGGCTGGTGTGCGGTTTTGATCTCAATGTCGCTCCTTCCTGGTTTTGGGAGCTGAAGGTGCTGCTGATACTCTTGGAGGCCTGGTGGGAGGCATTGCTGAAGTGGTTCGGTTTTGGATTGTTGCTGTTAGTGATGCAGCTTTTGCCCTTGTTTACTGGGCAGAGTGTGTGTCCTGTGCTAAAGAGGGGCCCGGACGCATTGCAAGTGACATGGCATGAGTTTGATTGGACGATCAGCATGTCAAATTACCGGTTGTCGCTGTAGTGTCTGTTTTGTGTTAATTTTCTTCACATATTTGTTCTTCTGTTGAACAATTGTTCTCTTAGAGGCTATTTTGGTATTATATGATGTACCGGTTGCTCGGGGTATGCCCCAACATTTTTTGTTTTAAATCCAAGTCAAAATACTTGGAGATAAAATATAACCTTTGTAATTTTTTTCTCGTTAATCCAAAATACTTATTTACCAAAAAAAAAAAAAAAGAAACCAACTAATAGATAAAAATGCTGGTATTCATACTACACAAGCAACCACACAAAAGGCAATTCCTAAACAAAGCAAAAGAAACAACAAAATGCCACTCCACCTTCAAAACTCTTAATGTCAACCAAGCAGTCCAAGAGACTTCAAAATAAGCAGAAGGCCACCACCGACACAAAAGGACAGATTTCAGCCACCAGGAAGCAGCCTTCAACATCCATTGGTCAGCAGCAGCAACAACTACACAATATTACATTTCCAACACATCATGCATTAGCGGACACACGTATTCGGCATGCACCAGCTCCAAGACCAGCAACCCATCTTCGACTGTTGAAATAGCAGCAGCAGCACAAAACCAGGGCTCCAACCTCATCGACCAGGCAGCACAAAATACTGCATCTGCCAGACTGTTCATCTTCCATCAGGAAAAACGCACCTTCAATACCCGGGACATACATCAGGTTCAGCACTGCTGCTGTTAGCAAGCAGCAGAAAGCATCTCAGCAAGTGGCATTCTAAATGTCAGCACAAGCACCATGCACCATACCATAAATACAGTCAAATAGCACCTGGCCAGTATCCAGCCAAACTGCAAATAAATGAACCATAGATATCAGCAGACAGAGGGCCAGCCAAACCAACCCAAAGGCCATTCAGTTCAGTAATACTGCCCATCACCACAACAGCATATGCAATAGTCGAAGATAGACCAGCAAATAGCAAAGCCAAGACCTGCTTCAATATGGAAGTGTTTTCAGTTGCACAGAAATTCTGTAACACACAGAACAGAGGGAACCCACCAAAACCCACATTTGCAAAACTGCCTACAGGAAAGCAGCCAAGCAGCAGAGCCTTTCGGACTCACAGCATAACATTGGCCAATCCATTACCATAAGGTGGAAGACTCAATTCCTTCGAGAAGAGACAGCATCCCACTGAAAGAAAAAAATTGTTGCAAAGCAGCAACAGAAACAGACTGGCAAATTTCACCAAACCACAGCAACGGACATACATGCCGGAATGCCCAGAAGAGCCACAATTCCAAGTCATCATGCGATCCATTCCGGGGTCAAGAGAAAGAGAGAACCGGAATGCCCAGTGGACCATACCGGACCGCGCAAAGGGAACCTTCTGCAAGAATCCAGCCAGGCCACCCATATCGGGAGCGTGTGAGAGAAGCAGGCACTTACCAAAAAAAGTGAGAGAAGCAGGCGGTTTACCCAGAATGGCCACTTATTCCACATCAATAGGCGGCCCATTCCGGGATTTTGTGAAAGAGAGACCGGAATGCCCAGTAAATCAAACCGGGAACATCAGCAAGAGAATAGGGATTCACAGCCCCAGCAGACAGAGCAGGAAACCCAACATCATCGAAGGAAAAAGACCCGAACGAAAACCCATAGCGAATCTAGAGTCTTCATCCCAATCTAAAAACCGAAAAGGAAACAACCCTTTCAGAAGGAAATCACAGCCACTGGCTGCGAGCAAAAGGAAATCCAAAGCACTCAAAGGATCTCTTGCAACAAGGCAGTCCTCAGCCAACTCATCAGACTAGGAGCCAGCAGAAGAACAAACATTGTCAGCGCCAGATTCTTCGAAATGCACAAAAGACGATAAAATCGTCAAACAGCACCTCCCGAAGCAAATCAGTAGGGCAAAATGGTTGGTCAATTTCAGCCATTAAGCAGAATCTGCTTAATTTGAAATCAGCGACGCGAACAAATTCGAAGACTAAATTTGAAATCGAAATTTGGAATCGAAGAGAGAACGCAGCTGCTAACGCAGAAGGACGCAGAAAGATTTGGAAACAAATCTTTCAGATTTTAGGTGAGAGCAAAAGGTGAGAAGGAGACAGAGGGGCGGCCGGGCGAGGCAACCAGGGGACCGGCTGAGGCCGGCGCCGGTGCCGCCCGGCCAGATGAGGAACTCCGCAGAAGACGCGGACAGAAGTTTCAAAACGAAATTTGAAATTGAAGAGAGAAGCGAGAGCTTCTCTCTCTACCCGCTGTAATGAACGTAACAACCGTGAAGGCGTTCAATGTCACAAGTCCCAGAGTGAAGGGGGGCTTAGATTGGACATCCTCAAGGCATTTTCGGGCCCGCAGAACCTCTTCATGAACATCTCCACATTGAGCATTAAGGTTTTTAAGCGCACACTTCACCTTTTTGAGAGAGGACACCAGCTTAAATATCGGGGTACCCGAGACCTCGGTCTCCCAAGCTTCTTTAACCAACGGAAGGAACTTTGGGGATTTTGTGAGAAAGTTATTAAACCTAAACAACCCGTGGTTACGGGCGGCCCAACCCGCAGGAAGAAGAATGCATGGGGAGTGATCAGATAATCTGGCAGGGGGATAGACAGCTTTAGATCTTCTAAAGAGATCAAACCAATGACCATTAGCGACCACTCTGTCAAGTTTTCTGAAGATACGTGTAGTGGGGTCGCGGCCATCATTCCAGGTGAAAAACTGACCCTCATGGCAGACATCTTCAAGATCGCAGTCCCTAAGGCACTCATTAAAGTCGATGGAGCTTTTATTGTGCCAGGACCCACCGAGTGCCTCATTCGCCGAGCGAATAGCATTAAAGTTGCCCTGGACAGCCCAAGGAATATCCCCCGAGAGGCTCGAAAACCTCCTGAGGCATTGCCAAAGGAGCTTTCGATGGCCCTCTAAGTTAGCACCATAAACGAAAGACAGAAGGCAATGAGAGTTATCATCAAGGATATTCACATCGGTATGGATAACTTGATCCTCCTTGGCTATAATATTGACAGCCACCTTCATGGGGTCCCATCCAACCCAAATCCTGCCAACGGAGGAAATGGAATAGTTCATGGCCCAGAGCCAATGAGGATTAATCCTAGCCGAAATGGAAGCCGCATTTTTCTCAGCAACTTTAGTCTCAACCAGGCCAATAATGGAACAAGCGTGGGACCTAATGAGGTTGCGAACTTCATGGGCCTTCACAACCCCATTGAGACCCCTCACATTCCAGCAAGCGATGTTAATCATTAGAGACCGGCGAAAAGGGGGTACCGCTCCTTAGGCCCCCGAGCTTTACTGGTCTTCTTAGAGGATTTACGTCTCCTGCTCTTAGTCACAAGATCGCAACTGTTAGAGTCAGACATATCAGAAGCAGGCACAAGATTCGAAGAGTCGTTTAGGCAGGCAAAGAGGGTTTGGCCTGGGCAATCCAAAGGGCCTAAAACTGCCCCCGGTCTAGAGTCAGGATGGTCACAGGCCGAGGACTCATCATTGGGACACTCGGATCCAATACAAGGCCCATCCGTAACGGGGGCTGAGGGGGGCATGAGCTGGACATCAGCCCCAGCAGAGAGCTGCCCCTCCTCAGATCCATTCGTGAGGAGGACATGTTGGATTGGGCCAGGTTCATCAAGAGGGGTAGCCATGGGAGCCTCAGTCAAGTTTTTCGGCGGGATGTGAACATTGGACGCCATCGGGTCATCAGGAAGAGGCTCCTTAAGAATGCTGAAGGAATTTTCTGTAGGCAATTCCTTCTGGGCGGAATCTGCTAGGGGCGGTAAAACCGTATTCTTGCCCGGAGACCTCCTAGAAGAGGCATTTTCATTTAAAGTCTGGGGTATGTCCATCTTCTTTGGGACCCAAGAAGCTTTGGGATGAGGACCCTTACTCCCGCTTTTTTTAGGGGCAGCACTCCGCGCCACCTTATGTTGGTACTCAATTTTAATTTCTTTCAGCTAATCCACCACTTTTTTTTTTTTTTTGGTGAGCTAATCCACCACTTGGTCAGCATATCCGTTTGTGCGGATCTTCACCAATTCCGGCCTGGGGGCTCCGGCACCCATTTCGACACACACTCTAGCAAAGCCCAAGCGTTCTAATTTTTCAGTGACCGGGTCTAGTATGCAATGAATGTTGGTTATGTTTTTCACCTTCCGTCGAAATCTGTTCTGCTGCTGTAGCGGTTGGATTTGATTTTGAACTGGATGTGTGTGCTGGACTTCTGGAAATTTGCTGCCTTGAATATTGTAGCATCTCTTCGATCTGTAGCCATCCTTTCTGCCTGGCTGATGTCCATATGTTGATGGGAGATGGCCCTTATGGCGCTGCTCTGTTAAGGTGTTGTTGTTGGCTCTTGGCCAGTTGTGTGTAGAAAGGGCTGGTCAGTGGAGCTGCTGGTCTTTCTCAGGGGTTACAGTGTGATTCTTGGATTTGTCCTGTTGCAGTGAATTGCTGCATCTGTTGCCTCGGTGCTTTTACTGAGCAACTTACTTGCTGTCTATTTGGTTCTCAATGTGACTTGCTGCTGTCGCTGATATGCAGTAACCTTGTGAAGGCTGACCAGATGTCCTCTTGCCTGGTTACTGGCTTGTAGCAAATCTGATGCACCTCTGATGTGGTGGTGTTTCCTTCTGTTTGTCGCCATTTGATGGAATTGAATTGCTGAGCTATAGTGGAGCCTTGGTATTCTGGTTGGTGTCTTCTGGCTGTTAATGGGATGCAGTGAGAAGGTCGGCTCTTTGCTGTCTATACTGCCCTGCTGCTGAATTTAGCATGCATTTTGCTGGATTTTATTATCTGGCTTGCATAGGCTCTTATGCCGGTTAGGATCTCATTCTCCCATTTGTGCAATGCCGGTTTGCACTAGGTTATTTGCCGGAATGGAAGCACTGCTGACGTGGAATGAGTATTCCAGGTTCTGCACTCTATTATCCCGGTCTTGGATTTCAGAAGCGGTCACCGTTGTCGAATTTGGCCGGGTTGGCTTTTTTAAGGCTGTGTACAATTGCCAGTGTCAATTCTTTGTGCAAGCCGATTTGCACAGGGTCAATTGCCGGAATGGAATATGATCCAGTCTCTGCTCCCTTTGTTCTCGGTTTGAAATTTTGATGCATCTACAGACGTGGCTTCGATGTTGGCTTGGTATTCAGCCGGTTTGGCTGACGTGGACAGTGTGCTTTTCCCGTTTGCCGGTTTGGTGGGGTATGGCAGAACGGTTGCTGTAATAATGCCCCTTACTTGCCGGGAGTTGCAGATGAGATTGAGTGATGGTTGCTGGTTTCATCTTGCTTCATTGCTGAAGATGTGGAGCTGGATTCAAGAGTATTGCCTTAAATTGGCACGTTTTTTGTTTAGGAACTGCTTTACTGATATTAGAGTAGTTTATTTGTACTGCACGAATGCCAGCATTTTTATTTTTCTGTTGGTATTTTCGTTGTATCTGAGTGCTCGGGGAATGCCCTAGCAACTATGGTTTATCCCCTAGTTGGAAAAACACTAGGTGATAAACTATTACTTGCGTCGAAGCGGTGTTCGGCCTGGTGGTGAATAACGCTTACGCCTTCCCTCTCCACCCGGGTTCGATTCTCCGTGGAAGCACCCGTGGTACTGAGCCTCCCAAAAAATCCTTTGGGATTTCTGGGTTATGGGGCCGCGATGCGGTGGGGCCAGTGACGTTAAAAAGCTTACCCTTAACACAGGTAGCTGCCGGACGCTCCTCCCGTCTTCGGCGTCGGCGCTCGTCATCGGCCATGGCCGTCACCCCTGCTCCTTCTCCGGTGTCTGCCACCCCTGTCCGTCCCCCACTCTCCCCAGTCTCCTCTCCACCGAACACCGACAATCCCTCTGTAAACCCTCCTTTGAACCCACCTTCAATTAGGTCCCGGGATCCCATTTCGTCTTCGCTCACGAAGCTCGCCACCGACAAATCTGGCGATGTCCTTGCCCCCACCACTCATGGGTCGATGTAGTCAAGAAGGACGGTTCTGGGTGTAGCCCAGAACTGCATTTCTTCCCTCAACTGTCTTCTACGTCCACTGATGGCGCACTGTCTCCTCCGCTAGAGGTCATCGAGCAAGGAAACCTCTATTGGGGCCATACCCTAGTAGGCTATTTGCTCAATTCACCCCCCCACTTCACGGCTGTTAAGGCAATTGCCATGAAGCTTTGGGCTCATTTCGGTCTCAAGCAAGCCGCCGGCAACGAAGGAGGATTTTTTTTCTTTCGTTTCCCATCTGAAGAAATGATGAAGAAATGTTTATGCGCTGGCCCATGGGTATTTTCTGGCAAAGCAATCTTTCTCAAAAGATGGAAGCCAAGAATGGATTTGTCCAAAGAAGAACACAAACGTTTTCCAATCTGGATTAAAATGTCAAACATTCCGCTCGAACAGTGGTCTCCCGATGGACTAAGCTGGTTAGCTAGTGCGGTTGGAATCCCTCTTCAGATTGATCCCAAGACGGCTCGTATGGAGAATCTCTCCTTTGCTAAGATGTGTGTTGAAGTTGGTGTGGATGGGCCGTTCCCCAGCTCCATCGCTATTCAAACCTGCTCTGCTTCTGCTGAAATTGCTATGGTGAGTGTGGCATATAGCTGGAAGCCAACCCGTTGTCCTCGTTGCCAACAAATTGGTCATTTGGAGACAAGATGCCGGTCCAAGTCTGCTCCTGGTGCTTCTCATCCCAAGCAACTTGGTTCAATCCCTGACGCTCCTGTCCTCAGCGACAATGTAAGGTATCCCGTTCCTATTGATGCAACTAGTCCTATCCTTAATGTGGAGTCTGGGGACCAATTATCTATGCCTCCAACCGGTGCCGTTGGTAACTCTGGTCGATTGCCCTGTTTAGTGGTCGAGGACGCCCTACCTCCCCCCATCCTAATGCTGTTGATGGTTGTAGTGGTTGTTGCGTAAGTAATTCACCAAATGGGGCCGTTCCCACTGAACCAGGCCCCTCAAACATTGGTCTGGTATCTCAGACTCCCATGAAGTTTTTTACCCGCTCCCCTGTTCATGGCCCTCCCTCCTGTGATTTCTTTGCTTTGGAGTCAATGGAAGACCCTGTATGCTTGGATGGCCCTTCCCAGGCCTCGGACGATGTCCTGACCCCTTTGGGATCTGGTGGAATCTCTGTTGCCCCACTCCTTTCTGCTAAGGAGATTTTTCGGCCTGTTATCCAGGGCCCTCCCCACTGCCAATTGGAATTGGATGTTCCTACAACCTCACCAGCTGAAAATGGTCACCATGAGTGCCATTTGGAGTCCTCCGGATGTTTGGATGATTCCCTTCATCCTCAGATGAAGGGCTCAGCTCCAAACTCCCCTGATTCCGGGATTGGTCATCACGACCTGGACCTGGATGAGTATTTACTTACTCCTACCTCTATCAAGAGAATTTCTTTGAAATACTCCTCAAATCCCCCTTTGGTTGATGAATTGTTGGGTACTAAATCTGAATGGAAGATTTCTAAGTCAAGAAAAAAGAAAAAAACGGCATCTCAAAGAACCAAGGGCGTCTCTGGCTCTTAGGAGCATGCTGCTGGGGCACATTTTGTCTGGGTCTTGCTCATGAGACCCTGTTTTTTGAGGTTTGTTGTGGTGAGATGTTCTGTTGCTATTGCTGTTGTCTCTTGGCCGCTTTTGGTCAGTGAAGATACTGGTTTTTGATGGCGGTTCTGTCTTTAGCTGAACCTGCTGCCCTTGTGCCGTTTTTAAGCCAATTATACTCTCTCTTTTTGGTCCTCCAAATGACCTGTTGATGCTGCTGTTTGGTTGTAATCAAAGGAATGCAAACCAAATGCTTCTCTTCTTGCCTGGATTCTGGCCAGTAGTTATTCTGTCGTGGGCTGATGTGTGCTGCTCTTGCATGTCCCACTACATTTGCTGATAATGCTGAGTTGCTCTGCACGGGTTCTGCTGCCAAAGTTGGATTGCTGAAGGAGGAGTGCTCTGGACTGAGGTAGTTGGATTCAGTTGACAACGAATGGAACCTAGTTGGCCTTGGAGGGCTACTGGATGAAGCATTTAGGCTGGTGTCCTGCAATGGCCGTGTTGAACTGTTGATGAGCTGTTGTTTCTTCCCCTGGTTGCGGCGGATACAATTAGCTGGGATCGGTTTGATGATCGGAACGTAGCTGTACCTGTGTGGGATGCTGTTGGGGCAGGTTTCTGATTTTTGGATTTTCGGAGTAAAAGTTGCCGGAGTGAAATCTGCTGGAGTGCATTCTTCCGGAGTGGTTTTCCGGAGTACATTTTGCCGGAGTGCAAGTTTCCGGAGTACCATTTCTTCGATGGAGTTTTCGGCCGGAGTGGTTTTTCCCTCTTAGGCCGGAGTAGATGTGGTGAGTTGAGGCCGGAGTGGCTTTGATTGAGCAGTGTCTGTGAACCCGGTGGGCTCCCCAAAAAAAAAAATCCGGAGTGCCTCTTGCCGGTGTTCAATTTGCTGGAGTGAAAATGTTCAGCGTGCAATTTTCCGGTGTAAACTTTGCCAGAGTGAAATATGCCGGAGTGCATTGTGCCGGAGTGGTTTTTCCGGAGTACATTTTGCCGGAATGCAAATTTCCGGAGTTCTGTGCCAGTTTCGCTTCTTGTGTAAGACGGAGTGATTGGGACGGAGTGGTTTTTGCAGGACGGACTGCTTGGGACGGAGTGTTCCACAATCCGGAGTGGTAAATGCCGGAACGCATTTTGCGTAGTGAGTTTTCGGAGTGCGTTTGCCGGAGTGCAATGTGCCGAAGTGATCCTTTTCCGGAGTGCGTCTTGGTCCGGAGTGCTTTTTGCATTGGGAGTGTAATGTGCCGGAGTGATCTTTTGCCGGAGTGCGTTTTGGTCACAGGGGGTTGGAAAGCGATGCTTCCCCTCTGGGTTGTGATGTACTGTTTTTCATTCTCTATTGATTATGTAGATCGGTGGCCTCTTAGAGGTTGTTATGTACCTTTGAATGTACTAGTTGCACGGGGTATGCCCCAGCAGATAATGTTTCATCCCCAAGTCAAGATACTTGGCGATAAAACATTAAATTTGTAATTTTTTCTCCCATTAATTCAAAATACTTGCTTACCAAAAAAAAAAAAAAGATAATCCATTACTTGTAAATTTTTTTTTTCTCCCACAAATCCAAATCACTTACTTACAAAAAAAAAAAAACAAACAGGGTTTAGCCTAAGGGGTTTTCCGACCGCACTCGCAATCCAGCATAATCCCAGAGGGGTCCAATATTCAACCGGGATTCCAGACATGGTGATCCAAACAGGGAATGATTTGTGTTCCTCGCGGGATAAAACCATTCCCGGCTTCCATATCTTAAGGAACAGAGTATGGCCGGCAATTGTCCACAGGCCACTATTGAGACATTTGTCAAGGATTGCGTTTGAGGAAAAACGAAAGAAAAAGAAGCCCGATTCGTTCCCCGCTACATGTTGAATTTCGAACCGCCTCCAAATTTTCCTAGTGATGGTATTAACAGCATTAAAGTGAACAGGATTACCATCGAAATATCCCACAAGAGTGGTACCCCAGAGGTCCACACCTTATTGGATAATATCCAAAGGGGGGGATAAGATGATATTCTCAATATCAGGAGAACTAGGAGGAAAAAATTTAAGAGGATGCTTACCTCCGTGAGCTCCCTTTTCGACAACCGAAGCCCATGTTGCATTCGGCGTACCGGAGACCTGGGCACTTGAATGGCAAGGTACACCAGCCTTGATAGAATCAGGGACATCCGAAACCAATTGAGGCGCAACTGGCAAGCCTCCAAAGTGGCCAGGCTTTGTCTCAGCCGAAGAGGGCACCAGAGAATACTCTGTGCCAGGAACAGGGCATAGATCAAAAGGCCGGTCCAGCATCCCAGAAGGAGAAACAGCCAGAATGGGAGGATGCCCAGTAAGGCAATATGGTTTAGATGAGCAGCCCGCAACCTCATCACTGACAGACGCCGCCCACGTGCCTTCAATGGCGATCCCATTCTCAGGGAGGGAATCTACCAACAAAGAAGGGGTAGGATGCTCAGGAATCCTGGCAGAAGCCAGAAAACACCCATCAAGGGCACAAGAGACCTGCGAGGAAGGCAGAGAGGGGCCAGGAATCAAGAGGCCGCCCGAAATGGAAGCTTTTTTTTTTTTTTGGTAAGCAAGTATTTTGGATTAATTGGAGAAAAAATTACAAATTTGATATTTTATCGCCAAGTACCTTGACTTGGGGATAAAACATTAACTGTTGGGGCATACCCCAAGCAACAAGTACATTCAAAGGTACATTAGAACCTCTAAGAGGCCAACGTTCTACATAATCAATAGAAGATGAAAAAAAGTACATCACAACCCAGAGGGGAAGCATCGCTTTCCAACCCCCTGCGACCAAAACGTGCTCCGACAAAAGATCACACCGGCACATTGCACTCCGGCCAAAATCACTTCGGAAGATCCGTCCGCAAAAAGCACAACGGACCAATACGCACTCCGGCAAAGGAGCACTCCGCCGCATTGCACTCCGTCCAAAAGCACTCCGGACCAATACGCACTCCGGCAAAGGAACACACTGGCACATTGCGCTCCGTCCAAAATGCAGTCCGAAATTTACCACTCCGGATTTTGTAACACTCCGTTCCAAGCAGTCCGTCCTGCGTCAGTCCGTCCCAAGCACTCCGTCCAAATCACAACGGAAATTCACTCCGGAATCCGTTCCAAGCATTCCGTCCAATTCACTCCAGCTTCATAGCACTTCGGATACTTGCGCTTTCCAGGCAAAACATGCACTCCGGATGTTATGCCACTCCGTCTTCAAATTGGGCACTCCGGCAATTGTTGAACTGAAGGCACTCCACCAAGGAAACTTGGCCAAAAGGAAGTGTCCCAATCACAAAGCCATTCCGTCCAACAGAGGAAATGGGCCCAATAGAGCCATTCCACTCTGTCCATCAAAACGCATTTGAAAAGCCACAAAGTCCATTCCGGCTTTAAATCCACTCCAGCTTTTGAAATGCAATCTGCCATTCACTCCGGACCTTATGGAGAAAGCCACAAAGGCTACTCCGGTTTTCAAAGCCACTCCGGCTTTTAACAAGTAAATTGCCACTCCGTCCTTAAAGGGCGCTAGGCCACTCCGGCCATAAGTGGCACAAAGCCACTCCGGCCATAAGTGGCACAAAGCCACTCCGGCCAAAATCCACTCCGCCCTTACAAGGCACAAGACCACTACGTCCTTAAAAGGCACAAGGCCACTCCGGCCTTAGGGGACACAATTCCACTCCGGCTATCATCCACTCCGGTCAAACCAGAGGAGCAAGAAAAAGAATCCAGGCTTTTTTTTTTTTTTTTTTTTGGTAAGTAAGTGTGTATTTTGGATTTATGGGAGAAAAAATTACAAAGCACAATGTTATAACTCCAAGTTTTTTGACTTGGAGTTAGAACAAAATAAGCTAGGGCATACCCCGAGCGACAAGTACATCAGATAAAACTACAAAAAAACCTCTAGGAGGAGCAATCAAACCAAAATAAAGAAGATGAACTAGTCATTTTACATGAGCATGCTACCAACAGCCCAAATGCATCCCAAAACAAACCAAGCTACTAAAAGCAGTAGCATCAACCAGTATTTAAACCAGTACAGCAAATTTAGCCAGAGCATCCAAATATCAGGCTGGATCAGCAGCAGTCTGTACCACAACTCCCAGAATCCAGGAGAGGCAATCATGCACAGCAGCACTCCGGCACACAGACACTAAAAAGAATCCAGGCTGTCTCCAGGCATCGACAACTGCTGATTTTCATGCATGAGAAGTCCGTTTTTTAGCAGCTTTACGCCGCCTCCCAGACTTGTACTGACGCCATGGTTCTTCAGACTGGGTTTTAAAAGCATTGCCGTGTAGCCCAGCTAAAAAATCATTCAGATTACCAATCAGGATGCCCGGCCAATTTAAAGCCGAATTCAGCCAGGAAGACAGGAATCCAAAGACAACCTTCTCCTCCTCTGGAGATAATGAGGTACTATGGGCTTGAGAAGAGTCAACCGTGAAAACTAGTTGGAGCGCCAGCAAATAAGCATCCTGGGGAAACCCATTT
>JAODPA010020562.1:0-13014 GCA_025585075.1 Nepenthes mirabilis | reverse complement strand
CATTATAGAGAATTGATAAAATATATCGAATATATCCTGATATTTTACTAGAAAATTAAATGTCAAACCTAACATTCGTGGATCAAAAGCAGCATTTGGCCTCACTTATAGAGCTATATGTAAACAACCTACCAACAGGTCTTGAATATTTATATATAGACTTTGATTATATAGAAACAATTATAACTCAAGTTTTGACATTTGTCATTCGTTGATAAAGTTATCTCCAATTGTTGGTCCTTTTCATGCGTAAGTATGGTTTAATTATATTTATATATTTGCACAATTTGGCTTATTTGACACTAAAAATATAAATTTAAATATGCTTACGTACTTGTTACAATTCAATATAATTGAACACCAATTTTGAATTATATATGATATGTTATTAAAATAATTTTTTTAGCTTATCGAATCTTCGATTATGATACAATCCCAGCATGGTTCTTTGATAATTATATATATATGAAATTTACATATATCTTATTGAGTAATTTGTTAACTCTTATCTTATTTGGTTAGCTTTTTAGATTAGAGGGTTCAAACTAACTTGCGAGTGAGTAGAATTAAAGGAAAGCAGCTCAAGGATATACTTTTAAAGTGTTGGAAACATGTGATATATTAATCGAAAAGCAAACTACAGTTGAATTTGTTAGTGATTTGGATGCCATTAGCAAGCTACCCCACAAAGGAGGAAACGGCCCAAATCCAGCAGCGGCCCATTTCTACTTGGGACGGTCAACACTGTCGTTGATCAACGAAGTAGCTAGTGGGTCGGCAGTGGGCCAAGACCAACGATGGCCCATCTGAGCCCAAAATGATTAGCGCTACTGTTGACTGGAGAAGCGGTAAGTAGACCGGCAGAGGCTTAGGACGAACGTAGCCCATATCTAAATTGGCCCATGCGTCCCTTTTCAGGCCACAACGGTCATTTGCCCTAATTTTTCACATCTCTAAAGAAGTCAATCTCCCCTGTAACGGTAGCCTCCTAGAATCAGAGCACATCTTTGGAGGAAGGTGCGAGTATCTATATTCAATTTGCAAGGAAACCCTAACGGTTACCATGCACAGAAGGAATGAGATCCACTTCCTTGACCGTTACAACCAGGAATTGCGCACACGCCTACGCAGGAAAGGCAATAATCTCCCCACAGAAGGCGGGCATCCAGCCTTGCTGCGTAGGGAAGGCAGCCCATAGCCATGGCTATAAAAGGCCATGGAAACTCACTCCAAAGGCATGCTTTCTCTTGCCCACTAAATGCTCTCAAGCAAATTCAAGCTCTCAGAAGCTTTCTAAACTCTGAAACATCCCAATACTCTCTCTCTGTTACTAGTTTCCTGCAAGCTCAGTACTTAGAGAAATTAATCTCCACGAGCAACCAAAGTCACTCTCTCTATGAGTATACTCCCCACCTACATCCATAAACACACTCCCAACATTTATTTCTACATTCTTTGCATCCACATTCTATTCTTGGAAGGTTGTTTACTAACTTGAACGTCAGAATATTTTTGATAGAACCAAATCACACCGTCAACTGATCTCTTGTTTGAAGTTGTGGTGTGTAGGATTCGAAGCTCAGATAATGGAGACCGAAATTCGACAGACGGCTCGACCTGAATCTATTCGAAGTTTGGATCTAGGATACATCATTGGCGCCATCTGTGGGAACGCTAACTAAAAGCCAACCACTTACACCCTTAGAACCACTGTCATTAAGCAAGATGGTGAGCACCAGTGCTCAATCTAGCACTCCCGCTAGAGATGCTGCCTCCCCCGACCATGACCACTCGGTTGGTAATTTGGTTGGAGGGCAGCCTGCACAGTTTTTCCTTAACCTAGCAGAGCAGATGAATAACATGTCCAGAATACTCCAAATGCTCTGCACCCACCAAGGCAAGAAGAAGTAGGGGCTCTGCCCTCCTCGCTTCCCATTTCGACCTCCAAGCGAGGAGGCCAGACGAAGAAGAAGCCGGCCAAGAAGGCATCAAGGTCGGGCAACTCTCGTGCTTCGGCAACCTCCAACGCCCAGAGCCCTTCAAGGCTTGAGGAGCGCTTGGGCTGTGGCACTCTAGATGACAGCCCCGAGAGAAGAAGCTCATACTCTCAAGACAAGCAAAAGACTCAAGCATAGGAGGGAGCCTCCCAGATCGACAGATCCAAAAGCGATAGCAGCTAGCTAATAACCCGTCGCACCGCAAAAAGAATGGAGTTAAAGATTTACCTCAACTCTAAGAGATCAAGAAACTCCTCCCGAATGGAGGAAAACGTTGAGAAGATCTGGAATCGTGTGTTCAGGGATGACGAACACGCCACCGATCTGGAGAGTTCTCCCTTCACCACGGACATTCAGAATCGTCCAATGTCAACCAAGTTCAACATGCTGGCTCTGGATTCCTATGATGGTAGCACTAATCCCATGGATCACCTGGATCACTTTCGCACCAATCTAAGCCTCTAGGACTTGGAGGAGGTGGCAATGTCCCAATGTTTCCTCCGCACCTTAAAGGGAGATGCCCAGATTTGGTTCCATCGGCTTTCTCCTAACTCGATTCAAAGTTTCAGAGATCTCACCAACCTCTTCTTAGCGCAATATGCTTCCAGCCGCTGGAAAGAGAAATTACAGTGGCACCTCTCCCACATGAACCAAAGACAGGGCAAAAACCCAAGGAAGTTCCTCGATCAGTATGTGGCAAAAGCTAGAAGAATCCCCAAACTCACTGAAGAGATGAATATTGGTAGTTTTATTTTACATTAAGGCTGGACAACTTCTTCAAGTACTTGGTCCACAAGAACCCGCAGACCTTCCGGGAAGAAAAGAGCATCACCAAAGCATATGTGGCCACCAAAGAGGCCAACGAGGCAAATCGTCCTGAGAGGACCGACCAGCCTCGCTCTTTCTCGGCCGAAGGAAAGAGGAAGAATGGTGGCGGGGACAATCCTCGCCAGAAGGAACACAGGACCAGAGCACTGGACCGTAAGGAGTACAGGCTTGTCAACCTGACTCCAGTGAATAACACATAGGCCAACGTCCTCATACAGATCCATGGGGAGAAGTTCGTCAAGTGACCAAAACTACTGAAGAACAGGAGGAAGGAAATCCAGGAAAATACTATGATTTTCATCGATCTTCGAGGCACACTACGGATGAATGAAAAATGCTCTAGTGGGAGATTGAGGAGCTTATCCAGAGGGGCCATCTCATCAGGTTCAATAGGAATCTTGGGCATAGTTCTGGTACCACAGGCGGAGAAGGGTCAGATCCATCTCAGCCATAAAACTAGATTGCGGTTGGAGTAGTCAACATGATAACAATCCGATCGCCCAAGACCCACCAAGCAAATCACAAGGAAAGGCAAGTTGGACGCAAGAAGCAGAGAGTGGAGAAGAATGTCATTAGCTTTAGTGATAGAGACATAGCTCATGTAATCTAGCCACATACCGATCCCCTGATTGTATTTGTACTTGTTTCAGACGGTATCGTTGACTACCAGCTAAAATAAGTTTTTATAGATAATAAAAATTCTAAGGATTTGCTTTACCTCAATGCATTCTTTAAACTTGGTTTCAAAAAGAGTCAACTAAAACCTAATGAATGGCTACTGTGTAGCTTAGACAACAAACTTGTGGCTGTCCAAGGGACAATATAGTTGGAGGTCACCCTGGGTACGTATCCCAGAACGGCGAGTCGCACACTCACCTTCCGTATACAACACTATCCTAAGCCGGCCGTGCTTAACAGGGCTCGGAGCCGTTACCTCAATACCACACTTAAAAATAAAATTTTAAATAGCATGAGGTAGCCCCAAGCGGCGGCGGAAGGCCAGCTAGAAAGTTGGACCATCGAGATAAAGCGACCTTGCAGCAAGCGCAGTCCGATAAAGCCACCGACCTCGTACCATTGAATCTGGAGGACTCAGAGAGGTGTGTACAGATAGGGGGCTCACTCGCCAGACCCCTGCGTGACGAGCTGATAGCGTTCCTGAGGTAGAACGCAAATATCTTTCCATGGACGTCTGCTAACTTGCCTGGGATTCCAGTTGGAGTAATGGTCTACAAGTTGGGACTCGATCCCAACTATAAACCCGTCAGATAGAAGCGGATGAACTACTCTGTTGAGAAGCTTGTAGCCATCTGGGAGGAAGTAAAGATCAGAAAAGTCTAGTACCTAGATTGGCTCTCCAATGTCATCCTCGTCAAGAAAAGCAACGGAAAAATAGCGGATGTGCATCGACTTCATTAACGTTAACAAGGTCTGCCCAAAAGACAACTTCCCCGTGCCCAGGATTGACTTACTAGTAGACTCGATTTCTAGTCATGAGCTGCTGAGTCTCATGGATGCATACTCGTGGTACAATCAGATCAGGATGAGCCTAGAGGATGAAGAGCACACCTCATTCATAGCTGATCAAGGTACGTACTGCTACAAAGTCATGCCCTTTGGTCTAAAGAACGAGGGTGTGACTTACCAAAGGCTCGTGAACAAGATGTTCCAGAAGCAGATCGGTTGTAATATAGAGGTGTATGTAGACGTCATGCTTGTCAAAAGAAAGACCACTAACGACCATATTCGTGATATGGTTGAATCCTTTAAGGTGCTCCGTATACACTAGATGAAGTTAAACCCATCAAAGTGTGTCTTCGAAGTGTCCTCAAGGAAGTTCTTGGGTCTTATCATTTCTCAACGAGGGATCGAAGCAAACCCAAAGAAGATCAAGGCCCTCATGGACATGTCTCCACCACCGAGTGTTAAGGATGTCTAGAGGCTAACCGAAAGACTGGCAGTACTTCCTCCTTCTTGGCCAAGTCAGAAGACAACTACTAGCCTTTCTTCAAGGCTCTAAGGGGGACGAAAGAAAACGGTTGTCAATGGACTGTAGAGTGCCAAACTGCCTTTGATGAGGTGAAACATTACCTAGCCAGTCCACCGTTACTGACATCACCAAGAGACGGAGAAGAGTTGTACCTCTACCTAGCAGTGTCAGAGGTGGCCCTTAACTCTGTTCTCTTACATCAGAATTCCAACGCACAGCAGCTAATCTACTACGTGAACAAAATGTTGACCGACACTGATGCACACTATTCACACACTGAGAAACTCGATCTGGCACTCATTTTCTCAGCCCGAAAATTAAGACCTTATTTTTAGACTCATCGCGTGGTCGTCCTGACCGATTAGCTGTTGAAGGGTATCCTTCAGAAGCCTAATGTGTCCAGACAGCTAGCTAAGTAGGCCATCGAGTTAAAAGAGTTTGACATCAAATTTTGGCCCAAGCCAACCATCAAGGGGCAGGCCCTGGCCGATTTCATCATCAAGACCACGATCCTAATCATCGATGAGAACCTCACTGAGGACGCAGATCACCACCCAGAAGAGCCAGAATGGGTCCTTAACGTAGACGGTTCATCTACCAACTCAAGCAGCAATGCCGGAATGGTTCTAAGGACCCCAGACGGGTTTGAGATGAAATACTCCCTTAAACTTGATTTTTTGGCCACCAATAATGTTGCCAAGCATGAAGCCCCATTAGTCAGATTACGATTAGCCAAGGAATACTCAGCTAAGCGAGTGACCATCTACAGCGACTCAGAACTGCTCGTTAACCAGATTAATGGAAGCTTCGAGACGTGTTACCCTCTCTTGGCTAGATACCTAGCTAAGGTGAAGGACACGATTCGGAGGTTTGATAAGATGAACTTGGTCCACATCCCCAGAACTGAGAACTGGAAGGCCAATTCACTCGCTAGAGTAGCGATAACCAAAAATTTAGAATAGTACTCGAGGGACATGATGGAAGTTTTGAACACCCCTAGCATAGAGGAACAAGAACCGATGCAAGTCTCCAATGTCAAAAACTAAATCACATCGTACTTGAGGTATCTGGTGGACAGAACATTGCCGGAGAACGCGGACGAGGCCAAGCAAATCAGAAAAATGGCCGGCTGATATACCATAGTTGATGGAAGACTATATCACCGAGGATACTGGACTCCGTACCTTCGTTTCCTTACCCCTATGGAGGCTGACTATATTTTAAGCAAAGTCCACCTCGAAATCTGTGGATCACACATCACCGGCCAGAATCTAGCATTCAAAGTCATCCACCAATGAGAAAGGACACTCTGGAGTTTGAGAAGAAGTGCAGGAACAGTCAACTCCACGGCAATCTTCACCACCAGCCGCCCGCAGAGCTAAGATCCCTCCAAGTTCCTTGGCCTTTCGCATAATGGGGGCTCGATATTATCAGCCCATTTTCCATCGTGACTAAGCAGAGGAAGTTCATCATCGTGAGTATAGACTACTTCACAAAATGGGTTGAAGTTACCCCGCTGGCCAAGATCAGCGAGCACAACGCCCTGAAATTCATCTACCAGAGCATAGTGAGCAGATTTAGCATTTTTGAGGTCATCATGATTGACAACGGATCTCAATTCTTGGGAAAGTACTTCACCAAGTATTGCACCAATTTGGACATCAGATTGATCCACACTTTGGTAGATACCCCTAGGCAAACGAACAAGTGAAAGTCACCAACCGTACACTGCTCCACGGTCTAAAAACCAAGTTGGAGGATGCAGGAGGCTCATGGGTCGACGAACTACCCTCCATGCTATGGTCATACTAGATGACTCCTAAGGAACCAACTCATGAAACACCCTTTAGCCTCTACTATGGGATTGAGGCTGTGATACCGGTGGAGATCGGGCTGCCAAGCCTCAAGGTCAAAGCATTCGATCCACTTGGCAGCTCCTAAAAGATCAGGGAGCACCTAGATCTACTAGAAGAAGCCTGTGACACAGCCAGGATGCACATAACCACCTACCTACAACGAATCGCTTGCTATTATAATAAGAAAGTAAAAGTTTGGCAATTCAAAGTTGAAGACTTAGTCTTGCGTAACATAGAGGCTACGGGCAAGACAGCCAACCGGAACAAGCTTTCCCTGAATTGGGAAGGCCCATTCTAGTCTTAGCCATCCTGTGGAATGGAACATACAAACTCCGAACCCAAAATAGCAAGTTGGTTCTATGAATGTGGAACGTGATCTATCTAAAACGGAACTACTAGTGAAGTCCCAAGTAGGTCATTTGTGTCATCTGAGGCATGTTTGTAACATACTTTGTTAATCAATAAAAGAAAATGTTCTTTTTTCCTTTTCGTCTGCATGCATCTTTTCTTTTTCTTTTCTTCATATGAATGCTTACTTGTAGGGTAAATGAAAATAAATGACCTAAACTGTCCCTACGTCGGGCGAGTTTTCACTCACTCGTAATTAAATCTTGGTTATCCAAGTAACCTGTAAGTGGTCAAATTAAACCTTGGTCATCCAAGCGGCTCGTAAGTGGTCGAATTAAATCTTGATCATCTAAGCGGGCCGAAAATAATTGAATTAAACCTGGATCATCCAAGCGGCCCGTAAGCAGTCGAATAAAACTTTGGTCATCTAAGTGGCCCGTTTGCGGTCTAATATCAAACTTTACGGGGCTTAAATGGTACACGTGATGACCTCCTCCAACAGGAGATAGCACAGTCAATGTACAATGGTCGACAAATCAAGGGCTAAGTGCTTCGACTAAAAGCTGGCCGCCCAAAGTCATAGATGAGCAGCGCCACCTAATGTGAAAGCTAAACTCGTTAAACGAACTGTGCTTGTATGAGAAGATGTCGTGATACAACGACTCACCCTGATGTCTCCTCGAGGACTTAGGTCCATCTGAGAGTGCAACACACATCTCCAAGCAGCTGGACTGTGATGATTAGTGTTACAGCTGACCACCTCATACAAAGTACACTAAGTCGGCCGGCCAGCGCAAAGAGTAAACGACTAAAGAGAAAGCAAGATATAGTCAGGAAACATGATACGTCAACAAAATCGGTGTTTTATTAACAAAGTTTTATTTATAAAGTATAACGAAGAACAAAAATATAAAAATCATAGTTAGAGAGCACAGATCCCAGGAGGAGATGGGAGAGGCCCCTAGGCGCCCTAAGGAAAGTACACCAGGTCCCTAGGCCGCAGGGAGGCATGGTTTGAGGGGTTAAGGACGCTAATAGAAAAATCAGGATCTATGACCTTGACAATATGGGGACAAATGCTGACGCCTTCCAAGAGCCTGGCCCATAGTGCCTGAGTGACCTCCTGAGAATGCAGACGAGTGGATAGCTCGTTCTCTAATGAGGCTATCCTTCCTCGGAGCTCAATCGTAAGCCCCTCCGCCTGGGAAGCCCTCTGTTCCAGTCTTGTAGATTGCACTCTCAACCCAAACAACTCAGACTGGAGGCAGCCTTCTCCTCCTAGTGTTTTTTTGACTTAGGCACTCAGTTGGCTCATTTCCTCCTCTAGTTGGAGAATCTCTTCATCTCGGTCTCTGATTACTGCATCCCTTTGGCGCAGTGCTTTGCTCATAGCACCCAATATCTTGTCTTCTTGAAATAAATCAAAGAAGTTAGGCAACAACGGCAAAGGAAGAAGAGAGGGAGAGCTTCGAAAAGTTATCAGGAGGATTCTTCGTTACTTCCTGACCAACCCCGTGACTTTGGACTTGCTAGTGTGGAACTTGGAGCAGCCTCCTCCTGATACCACTCTACAATGGCTTGGAGTAACGGCCTCTTGTGCAAGCTTTGCAATGACGTCAACCACCTCTGCAAGTTCTCAAACGGCGGACCCTTCTAGCTCAATAGACAGCTCCGCAGCTAGCTCTTCTAACCCAGTGTCTTCAACCAGTAGCTGCATTGGTGCAACAGGTGCCGTCAAGTTGCCTGGCAGCGAAAACTCAACGATAGCAGCTCCTGTGGCAACTTGCACGATGGCGTTGAAGTCCACCACAAAAGACTCAACCCCGGAGTGCTCTCCAACTCTAATAAGCCACCCGGCCATTCTGTAATCTGGCTCAGTGGAAGACGAGGAGGTAGGCTCAGCTGGTGTGGCCTTCTTCTTCCCAGGACTGCTAGGAGCATCACCGGTCGAAGAGCGCCGGCGTCATCAATGGTAAGAGTGCTGGTCTTCCTCTTACGCAGCAACGCTACCGGTGGTGGAAATCTGATCTTATGAACAAGAGAAGGAGGACCCCAACGAGCTTTCCAGACTTTCTCCTTGGAAACCAGGTGATCCCTCTTGAACTCGAAGAGATGCCCCTTCACCAGCTGCAGCAACAGCTCCACCGCCTCCACCTCTTCTTTCATGAGCTTCCCTTTGAGGCTATCAGAAACCTTGCCCTAATCCCGGGACAAGGGTCAGTAGCACGAACGAAGAAGAAATGATCCTTCCAATTCTTGAGTGAGTCATAGATCGCGCGACTAATGCGCAGCTCCCTGGAGACAAGGAGATCCAGTCCCCACTCTGGTTGAACCGGAACATCGCCCTTACAGCATCCACCGTCAGCATCTGTGAGTGATAACAGAAGAATACACACAGCGAGCAAAGATATTATACAACATTCATATGAAGCCGTGCAATAGGGACACCAAGTGCCATAAAAATGATGTGCAGCTCTTCTGAAACAGGGAGACAAAGCCCACTCCTCAGGTGAGCCTCGTACACAGTAATGTGGCCCGCAGGAGGAGAGCGGGTGATGTCTTTCTCCCCGGGCATCGAAAACACAATCTGCGGCAGGATATTGAACTCAACGTACAACTCTCTCACCTCGCTAGTGAAAATAACTGAGCCAATTTCTGAAACAGAAAGAGTCATAAGATTAGGATCAGGAAGAGAGACAAGGATTTAAAATATTTAAAGATAAAGGCATGGGAAATTTGAATTGATGCACAATTTTTATAAAGTTTGCAGCCGTTGGAGTAAAGCAACGCATCGAAAAGGTGTGACCATCATGATGGACATGTGTCATTCTCGGATCGGGCGCAGTCAAATTGGATTTTCTGGTGAATTAATTACCGGGATTGCAAATTCATTACATGATGACACTTGGCGTAGTACTAAAGTGGTTTTGCAAACTTTTCGATTGCCTGTCCGATAGCATAATAAAACAACGCATCGAGTCGATCCACAACAGTTCTTTGAATTTTGACATGACAGTCAACGAATCCGATCAACACTCTCTTCAGCATAGTTCTCCAGATTTTGATGTTGCAATCAATGAATCCAATCAACGCTCTCTTCAGCATTGTTCTTCGGATTCTAACATGACAGTCAACGAATCCGGTCAACGCTCTCTTCAGCATAGCTCTTTGGATTTTGACGTTGCGATCAATGAATCCGATCAATGCTCTCCTTCCGACTCAGTTCTCTGGATTTTGACATTGCAATCAACAAATCTGGACAACACTTCCTCCAGCTTAGTCCTTTGGATCTTGACGTTGTGGTCAATGACCAATAGACTCAGAGCAAAAAATAAAGAGCACGCATGAAGACGAGGGACGAAGACCAAGAGCCACTACTAGTTTCCTCATCAAACTTACCATTACTAGTTACACAGTCAAACGTATCTCATCATGAGCATGCTAGAGACCGAAGTCCTAAGCCACCACCATAGGGAGCTAGTGATGGAGACGCCAATAGTAGGCTGGCCCACAAAGGAGAAAATGGCCCGAATTCGATAGCGGTTTGTTTCTACCTAGGACGGTCAACACTATCGTTGACCGGAAGAGTAGCAAGTGGGCCGGTAGTGGTCCAAGACCAACGATGGCTCATTTCAACTCATGACTGTCAACGCTACCATTAACTGGAGAAGTGGTAAGTAGACCGGCAAAGGCTAAGGACGAATGCGACCCATGTCTAAATCAGCTCACGCATCCCTTTTCAAGGCATAATAGTCATCTATCCTGATTTTTCGCATCTCCAAAGAAGACAATCTCCCATGTGACGATAACCTCCGAGAATCAAAGTACATCTCAGGAGGAATGCGCGAGTATCTATATGCAATCTGTAAGGAAACCCTATGTGAAGTTTCGGGTTCAGACTATAATAATTCGAAGGTAATTAAGTTCACATAGGTGTATTGTGGTCAAAAGGTGTGGGAGGAATTGGATTAAAAAGCTTAAAGAGCCGAAATCGGTAAATCGGGAACGAAAACTGTAAACCGTAAAATGTTACTTTGTATATAAGATTTTGGGATTTAAATTATAATAATCGTGACTTATTAAGGTTATATAATCAAAAATAAGGTCCAAGGATGTGAAAGATTGGATTAGAATGGTCAAGATGGGTCCCGAACGGCGAAAACACGACGTAGGCTTGCTGCAGGCTTGCCGCGGGCTAGACCTACGCCCTCCATGCGCTCGAGCCCACCTATCGAACCCAAAATCCAGATTTGCCGGCGCTCACTACGCGCTCGCCGCGCGCTCGAGCCGACCATAGCCGAATGCTTGCGCTCACCACGTGCTTAAGCGCAAGTCTGTTTTAAAGCTGTGTCGTGCTTCTTTTTCATCATTTTTCCACAAGCCCAAAAGCTTCTATAGAGAGAAAGAGCGTCGATTCTAGTGAGAGAAGGGAGGAGATCGAGGTCGTGGAGTCCCAATCCATCCGAGAGCTAGTTGTTTGTATTTTGGCAAATGTCCGATTTACAAACGGAATTCTGTCCAATTTTCTGTAGAAATTTATAATTCTAATTATGGGTATTAATTTATGTTATTATTGACGGAGGATTATTTAAGAAAAATAACCCAATCCGTCATACCCTAATGGTTACCATGCGCAGAAAGAAGGAGATTCACATCCTTGACCATTATAGCAAGGAATGGTGCTCATGCCTACGCTTGAAAGGCAATGATCTCCACACAGAAGGTGGGCATCCAGTCTCGCTGCGTAAGGAAGGCAGCTTAGGGCCATGACTATAAAATGCTATAGAAACTCACTCCAAAGGCACACTTTCTCTTGCCCACTAAACGCCCTTAAGCAAACCCGAGCTCTCAAAAGCTTTCCAAATTTTCGAGCATCCCAACGCTCTCTCTCTCCGTTACTAATTTCTTACGAACTTGATACTCAGAGAAATTGCTCTCGACAAGCATCCAAAATCACTTTCTCTACGAGTGCACTCCCTACCTATATCCATAAATACACTCCCAACATTCATTTTTGCATTCTCTGCATCCACCTTCTATTCTTAGAAGGTTACTTATTGATTTGAGAGTCAGAATATTTTTGGTAGGACCAAATTCCACCGTCATCTGACCTCTTGTTTGAAGTTGTAGTGTGTAGGATCCGAAACTCTAAGGACGGAGACTAAAATCTGACAGATAACTCGACTTGAATCTGTTCGAAATTTAAATTCAGAACGCTTAAATTAGTATTGGTTAAATTAGATTATTCTGTAATTTGGCTATTGAGGTTGTAGTTTGGATTCTAAATTTCGGAACTTTGATTTCGGTACTCTAATATTTGGGTTAAGATACTTTTCCTTACGCATAAAATTATTGTCAAGTAATTGTTTATATTTGAAATTGTGTTCAAGTGTGGCTTTCTGATCCTGTGAATGAAAATAATTTTATAATATTGAATTGTTTTGAACTATTTATCGGTATTCAGTTTACAATCTTGCAATTTCTATGTCAGTTTGAGTTTATGTTGAAAACATAAACAATTAAATTTTAAATAATTAAGAAAATAAGAATCTAAAATAGTTTTTGGAAATTGCAAAATATTAAATAAGTTAATTAGATTTTTAATCAAAGGATGTGACATGTGTCCTTCAACTTGTCTCTCTTGTTTAACGTTAACCACCTTAAAAAGTATGATATAGTTTTAAAGGTTTAACCGTCTAATAAACTGACCAATTAATCTAAATTATTAGAATTATGACTCAGAGTTGTTTATTTGGTTCCTTCCTGGGTCTCGATTTACTAGGCCGCCATTGGGTCAGATTACATCGGCCCATGTTGATTAATTTTGTATCTGCTATGAAATTTTTGGGTAAGACTGATAAACTCGAATCAGTTTAAAATTTTTTTAGACCAAACAAATTTGATATGAATTAACAAAAAGATATCAAAGTAATCAGAGTATAAGTGTAACTAATATAATTTATTGATTTAAATTAGCACTGAATTATTTGATATT
>JAODPA010020551.1:0-13014 GCA_025585075.1 Nepenthes mirabilis | reverse complement strand
GGGACTTGGATCCATGTCCTGAGAGGCCCAAAAAGCTGAATTGGCTAGAGACATTGACTTAATTTAGAAGGCTCGAGGACTCCATTAGATACCAAAGTCTCTAACAAAGCCCCAACTACATTTGGCACCAAACGCCCGCGAATTTGATAAAGGCCAAAAGTTTTTATCAAGGACGAGGACTCTGAGAAATCCTTGACGGCATGAGTACAGAGAAGGAATTTCAGGACGACCAAGGACGCTAGCACAGAGGGTTGATTTTTGTAAAGATACGCAATCTCTACAACATGCGATCTTCGTAGGAAATGATGACTTGTAGAGCACCCGCGATCACTGTAGAGATGACGTCTTATGTAGGAAGCCTGCATGCAGGCAATGTCTTTGACACGACAAGATGGATTTGTAGAGTTAGTGGCAAGATCCCTACACACGCTAGCTCCACGTGGGTGCCCCACATGGGTGCTCCACATGGGTGGATTTAAACCACTATATGTACATTAACTATGTACCTAACAAAGGACTGAATATTTTACACTTACATTTATGCTCATAGAGAGAGAAAGAAAGACGCCCATGCTGCACAATTGAGAGAACACTTGTAATAGTAAGAGTGATATTTGAAAGTCACAATTATATTCTGTTCTCCACCCTTTATATTCACACACTTGAATAGTAAAATTATTTCTGCACTCAAAGTCCCGTGATTTTTTCCTCTCATTTAGAAGAGAGTTTTTCACGTAAAAATATTTTGTATTCCTCTCTCTCTCTCTCACTTCTTTATACTCTCAAAATTCCTTTTGTGTTGCTTTATATTTGAATCCTCATCTGTACAGAGATCAGGATCCGAGGATACAATATTGGTACAATCTGTGAGAACTGACTAAAATTTAGATTAACCTATCTTTTAGAAATCAAAAAATGGTGAACATAAGAGTACAAGTTAGTACCCCCGCCAGAGATGCTGCCTCATGTGGCAATGGCCCAGTTGTGTGCATCAGGATAGAGGACCATCCTGATCCGTACATACGGGCGTTGACAATGAGGATGGACGACATGTCTAGAGCCATCCAGACCCTCTAATCAAATATGGATGAGTGGCTAAAGGGAGCGCCATCGAAAGCTTCTCAGACTGTGACGTCCTAGAGAAAGAGTAAGGGAAAGAAGAACCCCTCAAAGAAAGCCAATCAACATGAAGATCTAAGGACACAAGTTACGTCAAGTAGTAAAGTCCCATAGTGACTTGACGGTCGCTTGGGTCCTCGGATCTAGGAAGAGAGCTCAGAGAGGCAAAATTCTCGATCTGTATGTGACAATTAGGAGTGCATCGTTCAGGAGGTGGCTCCCTGCGATGAAGTCCCTCCAAGGGTTAGGAGCCTATCGGAGTCGTAAGCTATCTAAGACCCTTACGAGTTGAGAAACTATTTCAACGAGAAGAAGATGGTGGTTCCACCCCATGTGGAAGAGAATTTGGAGAAGGTCTGGCAGTGAGTTTTTAGAGGAGACAATGGAGGAGGAGCTGACCTACGCCACTCCCTATTTACAATGGAGATTAGGATGAGGCCACTCCTCCCAAACTTTAAGATGCCAAATCTTGACGTGTATGATGGAAGCACTGATCTAATGGATCATTTCGATTACTTTCGTGATCATCTAATCCTCCAAGGCTTAGATGAGATGACCATGTGTCAATACTTTCTGTTTACACTCAAAGGAGATGCGAGGATATGGTTCTACGGATTGCCAGCGAATTCCATTCAATCATTCAATGAGCTGGCAGCTACTTTTCTCTCGCAGTTTGCCTCTAGTAGGAGAATCGAGAAGCAGCCCTGGCACCGTACTCGTATGAAGCAAGGAGCCAGGGAGAATTTGAGGAGATTTCTAGCCCGATTCATTATAGAGGCCAGGCAGATTCCCAAGCTGGTGGATGGGGAGAAAGTGAACGGTTTCTTGTCTGCATTGGAGGGAGGAACTTTTTTTAAATACCTCATCCACAAAGGACCCCAGATTTTTGTAGAGGTCGAGGTCGTGGCACGAGCATACATTACAGCCGAAGAAGCCAATGATGCTAAGAAGCCTGAAATGGATGAGAACTTCTACCTAAAGGCGGTGGAAGGCAAGAAAAAAGGCGGGGACCATCAAAGCACCCAAAGAATAAAGAAATAGCAAAAGTCTGAGCAAGTCGTTTGGTGGAAGCCCAGGCCTGTAAACTTGACTCCTCTGAACGACACCCTTACCAATATCCTAATGCAGATTCTGGATGAGAAGTTTTTGAAGTGGTTCAAGGTGCTGAAAAATCCAGATGATGGTGACCAGTCGAAATATTGTCATTACCATCGCAGTGGAGGTTATAGTACGGAGGACTGTTGAACGCTACAGAAAGAAATTAAGGAGCTCATCAGGAGAGGTTATCTCAACCGTTTTCTACAAAGACCCGGATAAGCCTCCGAAATAGCGGGTGACGTTGAGGCTGACCTGCCGAGGAACTGAGTGGTCCTGAGAGTTGTGAATATGATATCAACTCGCCCAACCCGAGGAGACGAAAGGGAGATATCTGCAGGGAAGAAGCCAAGGATAGGAATTAGGGATGAAGTCATTATTTTTAGTAATGAAGATATAGCTCATGTAACTTCCTCGCATTTTGTTCCCATGATTGTAATTGCACTTGTTTCTGACGGAGCCAATGACTACCAAATAAAACGAGTTTTTGTTGATAATAAAAGTTTGAGAAATTTACTTTATTTTGATACTTATTTTAAATTGGGACTTAAGAGAAGTCAAATGAAAGCAATTAAAGGACCACTCTATGGACTAGACAATGAGCCAGTGCAGATTCAGGGTGTCATCTAGTTAGAAGTCACTCTAGGAATGTATCCGAGGACTGCATCTAAAGTTCTCACCTTTTTAGTAGTAGACATTTCATCAGTCTACAATGTAATCCTCGAACGTCCTTGTCTGACTGTTTTTGGTGCCGTCACTTCCATCCCACATCCAAAAATGAAGTTCCCGACACCATTTGGGGTTGGGGAGGTCCTCGGAGACCAAGTTGTCGGACGAACATGTTTTCTATCATAGGTTACACAGATGTCTCTTCCTCAGCCTATGAAAGACCTTGACCTAAGAGACGAAACAATATTATAGCAAACTCAATCTAGAGAGCCAACAGTCCGGGTCCCACTGGATCCCAGCGATCCCGAGAAGTACGGCTAGATAAGAAGCTCCTTGCCTCAGTCCTTTAGAGACCGGTTCATCAGTTTTTTTCGAAAAAATTCAGACGTTTTTACCTGGGTTCTGAGTGACATGCCAAGGATCCCAATTGACGTGATGGTTCATAAACTTGGCTTGGATCCTCATCACAAACCGGTATGGCTAAAATGCAAAAATTATTTGGCTGAGAAATTGGTGGTCATCCGTGAAGAGGTGAAAAAGCTTCTAGACGCTAGATTTATCCAGGAGGTACAATATCCAGATTGACTGTCAAATGTGTTTATGATCAGGAAGAGTAACGAAAAGTGGAGGATGTGTATGGACTTCACAGACGTCAATAAAGCATGTCCGAAAGAGAGCTTCCCCGTACCCAGAATCGACTAACTTGTAAACTCAACATCCAGCCATGAACTCCTAAATTTCATGGATGCGTACTCGGGCTACAACCAAATAAGGATGAGCCTCGAAGACTAGGAGCACACATCATTCATGATGTCCCAGGGGACCTACTACTATAGAGTCATGCCTTTTGGCCTCAAGAATACTGGTGAGACTTATCAGCGGCTTGTGAATAAAATGTTTGATGACGAGATTGGAAAGAATGTGGAGGTCTACGTAGATAACATACTCGTCCAAAGTTAAATAATAGACCATAATATTCATGATCTGGATAAAACCTTCAATGTCCTAAGAATGCACCAGATGAAACTCAACCGTGCTAAGTATACATTTGGAGTGACATCTGAAAAGTTCTTGGGGTATATTATTTTACACCGAGGGATTGAGGCAAACTCAAAGAAAATCAAGGCCATCTTTGATATGAAGCCCCCTCGGACTATGGAGGAGGTCCAAAAATTAATTGGGAGAATAGCAGCTTTCTTTCGCTTCTTTGCCAAATCAGCCGAAAAGTACTTGCCATTTTTCAAAGCCTTGAGAGGGACGAAGACTAACGGCTTCCAATGGACCAATGACTATAAGAAGGCATTTCGAGGACTCAAAGAGTATCTTTTATATCCTCCTCTCTTAGCTTCTCCACAGTCAGGCGATGAGCTATACTTGTATCTCACTATGTTCGATACGGCCTTAAACTTAGTGTTGATATGACGGTAGTACGACAAGCAACAGCCTGTGCACTATGTGAGCAAAACCCTGGCTGACGTAGATACCAGGTGCCCCCATACAAAGAAGATAGCTTTGGTACTTATGCATTTTGTTTGGAAGCTAAGACCTTACTTCCAAGCACATAAAGTGGTGGTCCTAACCTATTAGTCCTTGAAAGCAATCCTGTAGAAGCCTGAGATGTCAAGATAACTGGTTGAGTGGGCCATTGAATTTAGAGAGTTTGACATAGAATTTTACCCGAGACCAGCCTTGAAAGGTCAGGCCTTGGCAAACTTTATCATCGAGGTAGTGACCCCGGCTCTTGGTGATCCATACCTTCATGATGTAGATGAGCCTAGTAACGCACCAACATGGACACTGCACATGGACGACTCTTCAATAAAGGATGGTCGTGGCGCTGGCATTGTACTGAGAACATCTGAGGGGTCGGAGATAAAATATTCAGTGATCCTTGGGTTTTCGGAAACTAACAACGTTGCGGAGTATGAAGCATTGCTACTAGGAGAATGGTTGGCTAAGGAATGTTCGACAAAAAACTTGGTTGTATACAACGACTCCGAGTTGGTTGTCAACCAAATCCATGGACATTTTGAGGTGAACAGCCCACAGCTATCTAAATACCTTACAAAGGTCCAAAACTTGATTTCGGACTTTATAAAGGTGGATATGGTCTATAGCCCAAAGAAGAGAATGAGAAAGCTGACATGCTGGCAAGGGCAGTAGCATCAGGAGACTCAGAGTAATACATCTGGGGGATGCATGAGGTCTTTGACAAGCCAAGCATAGAAGATTGCGAGTCAGAAGTAACGTAGGTTTTGAGTGCCAATAATTGAATGACTCCCTATTTAAGGTACTTATCCGATGGCACATTGCCTAAAGACGTGGATGAAGCCTATAAGGTGAAGAAGATAATAGATTGGTATACTACATGGATGGCCAATTATACCAGCGCGGGTTCTCTGCCCCTACCTACGATGCCTCACACCTAAGGAGGCTGATTATGCCATCCAAGAAGTACACATCGGAATATGTGGATCCCACATTGGGGGTAAAAATCTCACTTTTAAGCTCATGAGGTAAGGGTACTACTGGCCAACCATGAAATATGACGCCATAGACTTTGTACGGAAATGCAAACACTGTCAAGTCCACAGCAATCTCATCCATAAACCTCACACAGAGTTTCAAGCTTTGCAATCACCATGGCCCTTTGCTCAATGGGAACTTGACATACTTGGACCTCTACCAACCGCGGCAGGATAAAGGAAGTTTTTGATTGTCGGGATCGACTACTTTACCAAGTGGTTCAAAGCAACACCACTAGCATGAATCACAGAGCAAAATGCCATAGAATTCATCCGACAGAGCATTGGGTGCAAGTTTGGGATTCCCAAATATATCATGATTGACAATAAGAACCAGTTCATTGGGAAACACTTCACCAAGTACTGTACCAACTTGAGGATAAGGTTGGTCCACATGTCAGTTGCATATCCGCAGAGCAACGGCCTAGTAGAAGTCATGAATCGCACAATCTTACCTGGACTAAAGATCAAGTTAGAGTATTCTGGGGGCTCATGGGTGCACGAGCTACCGTCCATCCTCTAGTCATATAGGACTACACCGAGGTAGCCCACAGGAGAGACGCCCTTTGGTCTATGCTACGGGGTTAAAGTAGTCATTTTGGTGGAAGTCGGACTGGCTGGTCTTTGATTCAAGTGCTTCGATCCGAGTGGTAATAATCAGAGACTTCGTAAAAATCTTGACATGCTCGAGGAAGCATGAGACCAAGCAAGGCTGAGAATAGTGGCATACCAATAGAGAGTAGTCAGATACTACAATGAGAAGGTGAAGGCGCAATGGTTCGAAGTGGGGGACTTAGTGCTGAGAAGTATTAAGGCCAAGGGTAAAAATACTAGCTGTAATAAGCTTTCTCTAAATTGGGAAGGGTCATTCATGATCTCGGCCATCCTTCAGAACGGGGCCTATAAGTTGCACACCCAAGAAGGCAGACTAGTCCATCGGATGTGAACTGTCACTCATCTCAAAAAATACTATCAATAAATGTATAGATGACCAGGTAAGGAAAAATGCGTCATTCGATGTCTTCGTAATACGTTTTGTTGATATAATAAAATCCTTTTTTCTTATTTGCTGTTTTTCACTTTATAAAATGTTTTCATATCATTTCATAAATTTACAAGACCTAGATTGCCCCTAAGTTAAGTGAAATGATCCATTTCACTTACTCTAAAACTCGGTAGCATCCGAGCGGCTCATAAGAAGTCAAACCTTAAAACTCGGCAAAGTCTAAGCGGCTTATAAGAAGTCGTACTTAAAGCTCAACAATGTTCGAGCGGCTCATAAGAAGTTGAACTTAAAACTCGACAACATCTGAACGGCTCATAAGATGTCAAATTCAAAACTTGGCAACGACGCCAAGCAACCCACAAGAGGTTAAAGTAAAAATTTAGGGGGCTCAAAATAGTAAGAATGCGAAGACCCTAGAGGTAGCACTTTCAGCCTAAGATGATCAAACAGTTCAGACACTTAACTAATAAAAGATAAGTTTTTTTATGGCATGTCTAAAATGACCCTAACACATAAGTAGTTCGAGTAAGAAAGAAGAAGGATTGCGCTAGGAAAATAAATTTTATTCATTTATATACAAATTGTGTAGAGCAATATACAAACAAAAATATAAAAATACATTAAGACTTTGAGGTTCCAGGTTGCCCAGAAGACTCAGGCTTACTGGAAGGTCCCATTTGAGAAGAGTCAGAGGTCCTCCATCTTTCTAGGAGATCGATAAGGTCAGCCCTGCATTGAGCGTTGGCATTTCTCCGGTTGAACAGAGCAGCAGGAAATCTCAGGACCAAAATCTTCATGACTCGGTAGCACATTTTGATGGCGTCCCAGTACTTGCACTCCATAGCTGGTCCTATATCATCAGGTTTCAGCAAGGTCTTGAGTTCCTCCTCCAGCTGTAGGTTTCTGCCATGAAGGGAGATGTTTAGTTGCTCCTGATCTCTAGGCAAGCCCTCAAGGGAAGAAATTCTGCCCTTGGTTTCAACGAGCTCATGCTCTAGATATTGGATGCGCTCCCATGAGGACCTGAAGTTTCCAATTCTGCACAAGTTTGGTCTGCCTAGCAATGATCAGCCCAAGATTGCCTGCCAGCTCATGAAACTGCAAAAGGAAGACCGATCATTAAGGCACGGACAGAAAGGAACAAGAGTCTAAAGAAGGGAAGAGAAGTACCTTAGAGACGAGAGAGCTCCCAACTGAACTCTCCTCTACGGGGCCCTCGAACTCTGACGGCTCCATTGCAGTCGCCTCTCTGCTAGAGAAACCACAACCCTGGCCTCGGGTACAGGGGCAACTTCACCAAGATCTAAGACTGGGGGCTCAACCGTTTAAAAATGATCCTCGGCCCTAGTCTCTACTTCAACAGTGTGTGAAGTCACCGCGACATCCTCGGCTAGGACCTCCTCTGGAACCGGTGCCAGAGTCCTAATTGGACTGTAGATTTGAATTGCAAGGCAAGGGAGCTCAGCAGTCTTAGTAGTAGGTAGCCCCGTAGACCAGCTTTCCTCAGCCTCAACAGTCTTAGCAGTTGTCAACATGGCCATAATTGCTGCTTCCTCGGCATGAGTTACCTCAGCCTCCTCTATCTGACCCTCGGCAGTGTCCTCGGATGGATTACTTATCCAATTCGAGGCCTCTCCGGTGAAGACAAAAGAAATGTCAGGTATGGGCTCATTAAGGGGAGGCTAGGAAACAAGTGCCTTCGCAGACGGGCCCGCGGACTCAGGAGGCTACTCAGAAGGCTCAACGGTGACTAATGGTCCAGCACCTTCAGCTCCTTGGATTGGCACCGCTTGCAATGGCCTCGGTCTCCTCTCCTCACAAGCTCCACAATCACAGCTTCATTGCCATCAAGTGAGGAGTACTCAACAATAGTCACCAGATGCTTCAAAATTTTAGTCCGGTGACTCTTCTTTGTCAGCTCGGAAGGCTTATTAATCCTCAAAGCTTTTTCCTTCTTCTTCAATTTCTTCTTCTTTGACGGAGGTGCAGTAGGGGCACCAGAGTCCTCGGGCTGAGTTTCCCACTTAGCTTTCGCCAAGTGCTCGGGTCTCAGTCATATGTTCTTCTTATTCTCATTGAAGGAGTCAAGGTTGGCCAGCACCAAGTTCGTGAGCTCCTTCATAGCAGCCCTCTTCTCAGTGGAAGCGTCCTTGTAATCCTTGGCTTCCACATTTCCCCAAACATTGGAGATGGCCCAATTCTCCTAGACGCCCAAGAAGAAAAACTTATCTTTTCACATTTTGGTGGAATCAGGGTTTTCACCACTCATCTCAGTGAACTTAGGATATGGAGTGATGACAATCCAGTCCTGGTTATGAGAAAATCTCAACATCACCTTCACCATTGCAACGCCAAGTACCTCATTGTGGCAACAAGCAAAAACACAAAGGGAAACAAGGTACCTAATAGCATTTGGCTACAATCTTACAACCGGAACTTGGAGTTCAATCATGATGTGATACAACTCTAAGGGAATAGGAAAATTAAGCCCACCCTTGAGGTGGACTTTGTAAACAGTAATAAAGCCATCAGGTGGATTGCAAGCACTCTCATAGGTATCAGGAACCACCATCGCCATCGAGTTCGGAATCTTATACTTAATACAGATGGCCTCAAGGTTAGCTAGAGAAAGAGAAGAAGCTATATCTTTCACGTTAGGGGCCATTGAAGTATGAAAATACAAGAAGAAAGAATGCAAAGAATGGAAGGTGAAAAAGTTCGAAGGAGAACGAAGCCACAAGAGTTTGAAGAGAATGCCTTAGGGTTGCGTAGGAAAAGAATGAAGGCAAAGAAGGCTTTTTGAAATGGCAGAAAAGTTCAAAGGCGCGCCTCATTCTGGCCTTGCCATGCATCAGCCTCCCGTTCGCTGCATGACGACAATGATGCCATTGTATTTTCGAGGCAATATCAATCGCATTTATTGCGCATTTAAAGACTCAGCGGGTGGTGCAAGCCAACGTCTCGGACTCAAAGGAAGTCTTCAGATGCATCCTCATCAAGCTTCTGGTCTCAATATTGCCCGGGCATATTTTTGGTCTGCGACACATATGTGGCAATGACCATCACTTAATGGTGCCCACCGGTGTCTAAAACTCAAAAATTCTTCAGATATTTTGGTCAGACCATTGACCTCAAAAGGTTCCCGGACATTTTGGTCAGACTGTAGGTTTCAAAAATGTCCCAGAATATTTTTTTCAAGCTACTGGTATCAATGACATCCCCGGGCTATTAGTCTCAACCATATCCACAGACATTTGCAAGAAGAAAAGAATTTACGCTAGAATCAGGCAGCTATTGAATAGCGCCGCAGAGCAAAGGCACTCGAGATGCTCCTACGGGCAATGGACGTGCTCCTACGGGCAATGGACATGCCAAAGGGTTGAAGTTCTCAAATCCTTTGGTGTGGTGGGTTAGTGATGGGTACTAATACCCAGAGCCCAGATAAAAAGTCTGAAAATTGAGCTCATGTTCCAAGAGGTCCACGAGGCAAATTTGGCCTAAGAGGTTAAATTGACCTAAGAGGCCAGGAGACTTGGGTCTACGTCCCGAGAGGCCCAAAGAAATGAATTGGTATGAGAGACTGACTTAACTTGGAAGGCTTGAGGACTCCGTAAGAGACCAAAATCTTCAATAAAGCCCCAAGGACATTTGGCACCAAACGTCCACGGACTTGATAAAGGCCAAAAGCCTTTATTAAGGACGAGAACTTTGAGAAATCCCCGACGGAATAAGCACAGAAAAGGAAGCTCAGGACGACCAAGGACGCTAGCTCAGAGGGTTAACTTTCAGAAAGGCACGCGCAATCTCTACAACACGGGATTTTCATAGGAAATGATGACTTGTAGAGCACACGTGATTACTGTAGAGATGACATCTTATGAAGCAAACCTGCATGTATGCAACGTCTCTGACACGGTGTGGCGGAACAGTTTTTTTTTACTCCGCCATTCACAACACAAGATTACAGATGTTATCTAGGACCCATATATTTTAATCATAAAACGTATAGCGGAAGCCAGTCTAACATCTTGCGGAAACATTCATATTCATTCTATAACATTCATTTCCAAATAGGCACAAATGTCTAACTACAAAAGTTTATGGAGTCTAACAATTCATTACACTAATTGCTCTCCGTTACGATCGTCCAAAAGGTGCTCCTAAATCCTTACAAATCCTTCAGTTTGGCTTTAATCACTCCGTCTCGTTAGGTACGAATTCTAAATTTCCATCTGAGGCTGAAAAAAATAGAAAACAGTAAGCCGGAGCTCAACAAGGTACATGCAGATTTTTCATAAAACGTTTGTACTATCAACAGTTATAGATACATATACAGAATATCATTTGGCCGGAATCATGCAGAACACTTAGAACGGTTAATGCAGGAAATCAGGCATCATATATATATAACATTTGGCCAAACAAAAGCAAATCGAAAAGTCGGAACAGATAATATTTGGGCATAAAACAATGCCGATCATAAATTTAGCTTATTTTATTTATTGCATAGCGGAAAGGGGGGCTTTAATTGAGGATAGATTGTACACATCTCCTCACAATCACGGCAATACCTCCTTGTACAAAGCCTTGAGGATGGCTCTCACTTCCTTATTATACAAAGCCCCGAGGACGGCTATCACTACCTCCTTGTACAAAGCCCCGAGGATGGCTATCACCACCTCATTGTACAAAGCCTTGATGACGGCTCTCACTTCGGTTATCCTCGATTATCACCTTAAGGTCCTAAGGCATGCCAGATTACCTTGCCTCCCAAGGCTAATGTCTAAACTTATTTGTTTTATCATAAAGCCGATTCATATTTTCTTTGTTCATCACGAGCCGGTTTCAAAGTTATTTTGCAAATGCCGATTTCAAATTTGTTCTAAGGCTAGTTTCAACTTCATGGGGCCAATTTCTGATTTCAAAACATGCTCTAAGGCCAGTTCAAATTCATGGGACAAATTTTCGATTTCAAAATGCTCTAAGGCATGTTCAAATTCATGGACAAATTTTCAGTTTCAATATGCATGCTTTTAAGGCCGGTTTCAACTTTAATGGCACACTGGCCGATTTCAAAATACATCTGAGGCTAGTTTCAAATTCACAGGGCAATTTTCCGATTTCAAATCACACTTGAGGGCCGGTTTTAATTTTCATGGCATAATTGCCGATTTCAAAATACACTTAAGGCCGGTTTCGATTTCATGGCATAATTGCGGGTTTCAAAATACACTTGAGGCCGGTTTCAATTTCATGGGGTAATTTTCCGGTTTCAAATCATACTTGAGGGCCGGTTTCAATTTTCATGGCATAATTGCCAGTTTCAAAATACACTTGAGGCCGGTTTTGATTTCATGGCATAATTGCCGGTTTCAAAATACACTTGAGGCCGGTTGTGATTTTCATAGGACAATTGCCGAATACCTTTCTTTTAACAAAGCCGGAGGTCTTTTTCTCAAAAGTCGGAACTCTTTTCCTTAAACATGTAATTATTGAAGTTCATGCAGATCGACAAATAACCATACTTCGTGCATAAACATCATGAATAACAGAGCTTCTTTTAAAACATGCGGTTAACAGAGATTCTTTCTTAAATCAAACGATAAGAACAAATATCATACATACCATAACATAAGTTCATCAAAAATCAGACATACTTACGTTGCAAACATGCATATACTTGCATTAAATCATGATCTTAAGGGGGGTTTTACTTGCAATATTCTTAAAAATAGAAAGAGTAACGTCCGAAATACACTTGCCTGACAGCCGTTTGCCCACCATTACTGACTGGAAGCTTTCTTTCCTCTATTCCTTACTGTTCTTCTCGCTTGTTGCTCGTGCCAGCTTCCTTGATAGAAGCTGAGTATTTCTAGAGGAGGGGTTAGGTGGAGTAACAGGGATAAGTCACTTGCTTTGGTACCTCTTTTCAGATGGTAGGTGGATACTAACTAAATAGTAAAGTTGGCTTTTGGCTTTAGTTGCCATTAATTTATTCATGTCAACTTTTTGGTCAATGCTCCTTATTCTAATTAAGCCATTTTTCTTGTCACGTTTTATTTCTTTCATTGAAGATCGGTCAACATTTTCAACTCTAACCTTGAGCCTCTTAATTTTTGGACCTCAATCAGGGTAAGATGGATTTACAGAATCGGTGGCAGGATCCCTTGCACACGCCAACTCCATGTGCGTGCTCCACGTAGGAGGATTCAAACCACTATATATACATTTACTGTATACCTAACAAAGATCGAACGTTTTACATTTGCATTTATGCTCATAGAAAGAGAACAAAAGATGTCAACTCTGTGCCACTGAGAGAACACTTATAATAGTGAGAGTGATCTTTGAGAGTCACCATTACACTCTGTTCTCCACCATTTGTATTTACACGCTTGAATAGTAAAATTATTCCGGAACCCAAACTCTCATGGTTTTTTTCTTTTCATTTAGAAGAGGGTTTTTCACAGAAAAATATAGTGTATTCCTCTCTCTCTCAATTCTTTATACTCACAAAATTCTCTTTGTGTTGCTTTGTATTCGAGTCTTCATCCGTATAGAGATTAGGATTCGAGGACGTAACAAAAGTATATACCATTA
>JAODPA010020540.1:0-13014 GCA_025585075.1 Nepenthes mirabilis | reverse complement strand
TGAGAAAGTAAAATTATTAAAATGTAAATAATAAAAATAGCACCTATTATAAAGGAAAAAGTTATCCTCAAATTATATATTTGTTGCATCCCGGGTCTGCGATTGTCTTAGGATTTTCAAGCACGCGGTGGCGGCAAGCGAAGGGTCCGGTCTCCGTCTCTATGAACTTGGACTTGCACAACACAAATAACAAATAAGAGGTCAGAGGTCTGGCGGGATTTCTCCCACTACGGCCACTCCGACGCTTAAGTCAGCAAATTCCCGCAATAAACGAAAATGGCGCACGCTATGAGCGGTGCGCGGATGAATGCTGATGAAACATGAGAGATGCGTGTATTTTAGTATGGAGAATGCAATGAGCAGGTTATGGAAGGCCTGGCTTCCTTAGTGCACCGCGAAGAGTGGCTGACTTTCCCGTGGCCTGAGTAGACTTTGTTTAGCGATCGCGAGCTAGCTCATGCCAAATGGAAGTGAGTCTATCCTCAGTTCCAGCTCTTGCCTCCTTGAGAGATCATTCAGAGAATGGGGGATCAGAATTCGAATTTGGGATCGGAATCGAAATCCTCGTCTCTCCGGGGAGTGGGAGCTCTTATAAGCTCCTCCCCATCGGACTCTGGGGGCCAAGATGCCGGTTGCGAGGGCTTCCTTGCCTCTGGTCGCTGTTGTGGACCGCCGGTCATGTTCGCTGTCGTTTTGTCATGGCGGGTAGGCTTCTGAGCGCTGTCGGCCACGCCTGGTTCCCCCCTAAGCAAGGATTGGCTAGCTGTCTGCAGGTGCTGCCTGAGCCGTTCGGCACTGTGCCAGCCGCCTCTCCATTGGCTGGTTTTTTTGTCTTTCTGTCGGTTTTCCGCCAGCGGATTAATGTGCTGTAGGGTTTTCGTCGTCTTCTTGTCAGTGGGGCGCCACGCGCGTCTCTCGCGCAGTTGGGCTGGGCTCGCCGTCCTTTGTGGGCTCTAACACTCTTCGTGGGCCTCGCCATCCTTTCATGGGCCTTGGCATGGGACCCAACACTAGCCCCCCATGCCTGAGCCTGCCAGTGGTCGGGCCTGGCATGTTCCTTGGGCCCATACAGCAGCTTCACAGCCTTTCTCATTCCGCGCCACCGTTTGTCATTTTTTGGACTCACGCCTTCCCCAGGAGATTGCGCAGGCTTTCCTGACGCCGCTATGTCTCGTCGCCCCATTTGGTAAGATTTGTGCTCCCTGGGTCGCATCTGATTAAGGGTCTTTCCTATTCCGTGAAAGACATCCGTTGATAGGCGTGCTGTGCTGGGCAAGAGATTGGCTCCCATCTTGTGCATAAATAGGAGGGGCACCCAAGCAAGCGGAGCACATCCCTTGGCAACCATTGGAGAAGCAATGAGAAGACTCTGGCTCGCCCCACCCTCAGCGGGCGTCCGAGAAGGAGTTGGATGGACCAGCCGGATGTTTGCAGTCCTTGATGAAGACCGTTCTAATTCCCATGTCGCAGCTCACTCCTCATGCTAACGAGAGTGGCTCGGCCATTCTACTATCGTCGCACACCCTTTCTTCGGCCTGTGGCTCTCCTGACGTGGGGCAGAGCCATAGCGGAACCCCCGCGGGGATTTTTTTCGCTGGTGGAGGGTGCCGCACATGCTCGCCAACTCGTCGGGCTCGAGCGCAGACCGTGGAGAGGTCGAGGCCAGAAACCCAGCGAGGGAGTCGGGGGGTGCCTCCCCTACTTCCTCTGAGGGATTTCCGGCCTTGGTGCTGATCCCACCCCGGTGGATGGTGCTTCGGCAGTTTCCATCTCGGGGGGGTGCTCCTCGTGACTGCCTCCATTCGCTTGGTGAACTACCGGCGGATCTTGGCCGCGGGGATCTGATGTAGATCACGTTCTCCAAGCTCATCTGGGGTCATCACAAGGGCCCCCGGGGCCTCGCACCGTCGTCTTCCTTCGTCTGTCTCATAGCATTATAGCTGTAGATTCTGTACTTTGTAAGAAAGTATTGATTAATAAAAGAAATAGCCCTTTTTGCCTTCATTTTCTTCTTTCCTTTGCGCATGCTTCTTTTCCTTGCTTGGCGTTTCCTCCTGGTGGTCTGCTTTCAACTATGTGGAAGTAGAGGGGTCACTGTCAGTGGTCACGTCTCCTGGTGCAACTGGCGCATTTAATGCCTGTGGGGTCAGGGGACGTTGCGTCGTGAAGTCTTGCCTGCGAAACGCGCGAGGCTTTACGGGCCTTCCACGTGGAAGGTCCCCGTTGGTTGAGCTCTGGCGCCTTCTGCCCTTTCGGTGCTATCGTTTTCTCAGGAGAAAATTTGTCTATTTAAACATTCCACTTTGCTCTGGGACCTTGCACTTCTTTGCGCCCGTGTGCTTACTAGTTACTTGCTTTCTCCACGTGCGCTTTCTCATTGCGAAGCTGATGGAGGATTCCTCTTCTGATTCGGAGCGCTTTTCTGATGGGTCTGAGTTTGGCTCTCACGCTTCCTGGACTTCGGGAGTCGGCACCTCCGGAGGGGCTCGCTCCGAAGCCACAGTCACGGATCCTACTCAGTTTCGAGAGGGTTGAGGCGCGTGGGGGGGGGGGGATGCAGCGGCTGAGGTGGAGTAGCTGAGGGCCCGCATGGCACACCTGGAGGGTGCATGGGCTGAGTTAGAGGCCAGGGCCTCGCGCCTTGTTAGTGCCAATGTAGCGGCTCAGGCCCACATACTGGCCCTTGAAGGGGAGATCGAGTAGTTGAGGCAACAACATGGGGCTGAGGTTGCCAGGCTGCGGACAGAGTTGAGGACAAGGCTTCGGCCGGAGGGTGTAAATCCTGCTCTAGAGAGGAGTTATCGTGATGCTATCGGGCTTTGCCGGAGGCTGGCCTTGCTGGAGGATTTGAACTTCCGAGTCGGCGTTATGGACCCTCGCAACTCCCATGCCCGAGAGCGCGAGCAGTTGGTGGATTATCACGCCCCAAGCTCCTCCACAGGTCATTGGGATCATTAGCTGTTAGCCACCATTATTGCTGCTTCTCTTCTTCTTTTTCTCTCTCTCTTTTTTTTTTTGCCATTGTAACGATACTCGCCGCTACAATGAAATTCGCTATTTTGTCGCGCCGTTTCGTCTTTTGAATTTCTCGCATTTGGTTTGGCTTCTTCCATTTTGCATTACCGTGCGCCCCTTTGTGGGCTTCACTATTGTGAGCCCTCATTTAATACGGAGGCGCCAGCATGGACCTTTGTCAGGTGGATGAAGCGGCGCGCTTGTCAGTCTGGCGCTTGGCCATAATTGCTGGTGATTTCGGATCTTGCGATGCGCTGCGAAGCTGGCACGTGTTCCGGTCATTTGCGGTGGGCGTCACTTAGGTTTCCCACCCATTGGCCTTCCATTGCCTATTTAAATTAGTCGGGACGGCTTACTCCTCCTGCTGAGATTTTCCTCGTAGCAAACTTGTATCGAGAGAGACATGGGGAAAAAGAGAGAAAGTTCTTCTTCTTCCCAGGCTCCCAGGACGAGCCGCCACGGTGTTCATAACACAAAATCCATCTTGACTGTGAGCGCTATTGCTGCCCTCATGGTTGACTATGGCCTTCCTAGCGATTGGATTTACCGTACTCCTGGCGCATTAGACAGAGCCAGCGCCACCTCGGTAGGCTACATCACGGTCTACGAGCACCACCTGAGAGGGGGGCTTCGTTATCCGACGCCGTGTACGTTGTACGCATTAGTGGATGCGTTGGGTGTCCCCATGGCGCGGCTTCATCCAAACGCTTTGCGTTACCTGGTGTCCCTGTGCATCTTCACTCACCTCCATGGCGGTTCTTTCAATGCCAAGGCCGCCAGACTGATTTTTCGTTTCACCGAGTCGGAGGATTGGGTGTCGATGTCGCCCAAGACGGGTTTCCATTTTTGGGGAACCAATCCCGATTCAGTGAAGGGCTGGAAGGACCGGTTCTTCTTTCTGCAAGAGCCCTCTGATTCAGAGCTTCCTCGCGTGTGGGGCCCAATTTCAGGGTTTTTCCTGGAGAAACCATAGGCAGAGGACGTTGTGGAGGCGGCTGAGTTGATCGCCGCCATTAAGTCTGAGGAGGTGAAGTTCTTCATCCAGGGTTCCTTCTTGACATCTATCACTTTCGAGGCCTCCAAGTGGGGGCCTCCATCGGGATGGGGAATCACCGGTCCTGGCAAGGAAGAGCCTGGGGGTGCAACTGTCCCCCGCTCATCCGAAGGAGACGAGGAGGAGAGTTGCTAGGAAGAGGCCTCCATAAAGAGGTTGAGGGAGGCCGGAGGGACTTCAACACGGAGGTCCCAAAGATAGGTCGCCAGTTCTTCAGTCGTGATTCAAAGTTCGGCTCCGAAGGTGGCTACAAGCGTGGGCCACCCGGGGGAGACCACCGGGCCATCGTCGACTTCGGCTGTGGGACTAGCCGTTCTCGAAGTCTGCGAGGTGGAGTCTCAACCCGTTGGGTGTCCCCCCGCTCGTTCCATTGCTGAGACGTTCATGGATGCTGCTCCAGAAGCGAGGGAAGATGTTATGGATCTTGATGACCCAGAAGGGCCACGTTTGGTAGCGCCTGCGCTGACACCAGAGGCCAGGGGGCCTGTGGAGTCGACTGTGCTCTTTGTGGAGCCCATTTCGGAGTACGGGATCCTCGATGGTGTAGCTTCGCCGTCGAAGGATGGAGTCGCGCTTGCCGCCAATCCCGTCGAAGCTAGCGAGGGGGCAGCCAGGACATCCTCAGGGCTGGAGCCTCCGAGTGCTCCTACGGCTGCCACCCTTCCAGCCAGCTCGCCTCCAGCGAGCGAGGGAGAGGAGCCTCAGGAAGGGGCTCCGCTAGGTGATATTGCATGCTCTCCGAGCGCTACTCCCACTCAGGTACAACATCTTCGATCTAGCTGTTGCCCGCTGTCATATGTTTTGGGAATTCTTCTAATGTGGTCTCTTATGTAGGCTTCCGGAGATGCCGATCCTTTCGACGAGTTGACCGCCTTCTTCCACGGGGGCTTGCAGTAGGTCATCCCTCGCGCAAGGGCCCAGGTTGCCTCCCTCCGAGAGGAGAACGGACACTTGCAGTAGAGAGTAGCGCAACTGGAAGCCCTACTCGTTGCCACGGAGGACGATAACGCACAAATGGCCAGAGACATGGTTGGTCGGCTTTCTCCGTCGGAGTCACGGCTTGTGTTGGAGACTCTGTATTGGGACAGCATCCGCTTGTGTCACGGGATCGCTTCCCTGGTGGCTCCTCAAGTACTGGAAGGCGTCTTACATCCGGGGAACGCCAGGATCTGGGATACGTCTCGCCTGAGGAACTTCCACGAGGAGGCCACTCCGTTCGATCCGCAAGAGTAGTCTCCGTCTGTATAGGTCGTTAGGCTCCCTTTTGTCGTCACAATTTGCTTCTGTATTTCACTTGTTCCTTGTAAATGAATAAAGAGTGGCTATTTCTTTTTTCGTACTTGTTCTCTTCTGCTGTAGCATGCTGCTTGCAACCTTTGTTTAATGTGATCTGTGGGGTCATGCCCCGCTCCTGAATGCTAAGCTCTCTGAGCTATTGTTTCCAAGGCCCTATCCAGGTGCCTTCTTGCGCTGTGCTCGTCCTTCTTTAGAGGATGTCGTTGTAGCTCACGCGTTTAATAGGAATCTCGATCCGGTAGGGCGGATGTCGTCGCAAGTCCCGGGGAGCCATAGCAAGGGTTAGTAGGGTTATGAGGCCACGGCAACCGGACTCCGGGGTCTAGGCCTTGGTCGCGTATGATTGCGGGAGGTGTGTGGCCCCTACTCAAGGTATTATAATCACCAAGTTTAAGGTCCTAGCCCACGACCATTGTAGACTGAGGGTGCTCACTCCTGCACAAGGAGGACGCCGCACGCCTGCGATACTTGTCCCCTAAGGTTTTACTAGCCTTAGATTGGGGACTTCAAAAGCCCCCAGGCCTAATGTTTTTACCGCCTGGGTCGGTTGGCGTGGAGCCATAATAGATGAACGTCCTTTCGGACTTGCCTGCAGCTCGGGCAAGGTTCTTTGTGGCCGCTCTCGGGCCGCTTGGCGCACGGCCAAGGGATTACTTTACGGACGGGCGATTGCCCTGCCGACTTAGGGGCAGTCTAGGTCGTTTTCATTTAAAAATGCCATGCATGTCAACAATTCACACGAATAGAGATGCAGAATAACAAGAAAAGTGATTTTATTAACGAAAGGCATTACACATATTCAAGCATTCATCATGATGCACGCGCGTGTCTTACCAGGGTTGATATAGCGTTACTGGTAATACTTCCTGAAGTTGGCGGCGTTCCAAGTCCGTGGGACTAGTTTGCCGTTCTGGGTGCGTAGCTTGTACGCTCCGCTCCGGAGGATTGCAGAGACGAGGAATGGTCCCTCCCACCAAGGGGAGAGTTTATATTCCTGTTCGCGGTCTTTCTCGCCACCTCTGCGCTCCGGAGGACCAGATCTCCAACTTCGAGAGGGCGTGCCTTTACCCGTTTATTGTAGTACCGTGCGACGCGTTGCTGATAGGCCGCAGTCTGTAGACGTGCTACGTCTCAAACCTCTGAGAGCAGGTCTAAACTTTCCCTAAGCCTCTGTTCGTTGGTGGCTGGGTCGAAGCACTCGATCCGCAGGCTTGGCATCCCTACCTCCACGGGGACCACAGCCTCAGCCCCAAAGCAGAGGTTGAAGGGCATTTCCCTTGTCAGCTCCCGCGGGGTTGTTCGGTACGACCAGAGCACGGACAGTAACTCTTCAATCCAGGAGCCCCTTGCGTCTTCCACCCTTGTCTTCAATCCGTGCAGCAACGTACGGTTGGTGACCTCAACCTATCCATTGGCCTGAGGATGCACCACGGACGTATGGATCAGCTTGATGTGGAGGTCGTGGCAGTACTTTGTGAAGCGCTTGCCGGTGAACTGGGTTCTGTTGTCGGTCACCACGACCTCAGGAATCCCGAAGCGGCAAACAATACCCTGACGGAGGAACTCCGTCGCATTCTGCTTGGTGATCTTGGCAAGAGGGACAGTTTTCACCCACTTGGTGAAGTAGTCGATACCAACGATCAGGAATTTCATCTGTCCTGAAGCCAAAGGTAGCGGCTCGGGTATGTCGAGCCCCCATTGCGCGAACGACCACGGGGAGTGGAGGCAGTGCAGTTTCGTGTGCGGCTGATGCATCATATTGCCGTGGACCTGGCAACTTTCACACTTTCAGACGAACTCCATAGCGTCTCGTTTCATGGTTATCCAGTAGAACTCTTGTCGCATGACTTTGAACGCAAGGTTTTTACCCCCAATGTGTGAGCTGCATAATCCTAGGTGCACTTCGCTCAGCGCATAGTCGGCTTCCTCTGGTGTGAGGCATTTCAGGAGGGGAGTAGAGTATCCTCGCCTATATAGCCTTCCGTTGAGGATCGTGTACCATCTTGCCATCTTCTTGATTCGCTTGGCCTCGTTGGTGTCATCGGGTAAGGTTCCTTCAGTCAGGTACCTCATGTACAGCGTCATCTAATCGCTTCCTGCGTTGACCCACAGTACTTCTTGGTTTTCGACGTCAATGCTAGGTGCCGTCAGGGCCTCCCTGGGCTCTCTGGCATACTGTTCCATGGATCCAGTAGCCGCGTCCCAGGCTAGTCGGTTAGCATGCTCGTTATCCGACCTCGGGATGTGCTTGATCACGAACCGATCGAACTCAGGGATCAGGGCCTTCCCTTTCGCCAAGTACCTCACAAGTTGTGGGTTCGAGACGTCGAAATTCCCCTTCACCTAGTTGACCACAAGCTCGGAGTCACTGCACACGACCAATGACCGCGTGGAACACTCCTTGGCTAAACGCAGGCCTGCGAGGAGGGCCTCGTACTCTGCCACGTTGTTGGTGGCCGGGAAGGCCAGTGTGATGGAGTATGTAATCTCCATGCCTTCCGGTGTCTTTAGCACGACTCTGGCTCTGCTACCCGCTTGAGTGGATGACCCGTCCACATTCAGGGTCCACGCTGGAAGGTCGTGGTCATCCATGCTTCCTGGTTTGCCGACTTCTTCCTGAGCTGGGGTTGCCGCTTCTACGATGAAATCGGCCAGTGCCTGTCCCTTCACGGCTGGTCGGGGCCAGAACTTCAGGTCGAACTCCCCTAGCTCGACAACCCATTTGACCAACCATTCGGACGTCTTCGGCTTCTACAAGATCGACTTTAGCAGCTGGTTTGTCAGTACGACGATCCGGTACGACTGGAAGTAGGGCCGCAACTTCCGCGCTGCATAGACGAGCGCAAACGCCATCTTTTCAGCATGCGGATAGCGGGCCTCCACGTCCGTCAGCACCCGGCTTACGTAGTACACTGGTCGCTACGTGCCCTCGTGCTCCCCAACTAACAGAGAGCTGAGGGCCGCTATTGACGTAGCCAAGTAGAGGTAAAGGCCTTCTCCCTCGCGCAGCGAGCTTAGGAGTGGTGCGCTGGCGAGGTAGGTCTTGAACTCTCTGAAAGCTTCGTCGCATTCCCCATTCCATCTGAATCCCTACGATTTGGTGCGCCTTAGCGCCTTGAAAAAGGGCAAGTATTTTTCTGCTAACTTAGCGAGGAACCGCAAAAGGGCTGCTATTCGCCCGGTGAGCTTCTGCACTTCTTTTATCATCCGCAGGGGGTTCAGGTCGATGATGGCCTTGATCTTCTCTGGGTTGGCCTCAATGTCACGGTGGGACACGATTAGGAATTTTCTCGAGGTCACTCCGAAGGCACATTTGGCGGGATTGAGCTTCATCCCGTGTCGCCGAAGGACCTGAAACGTCTCCTTCAAGTCGCTGACATGATTGCTGGCGGCTTTGCTCTTTACAAGCATGTCGTCGACGTAGACCTCCACATTTCGTCCAATCTGGGCCTCGAACATCTTGTTCACCAAACGTTGATAGGTTGCGCCCGCATTCTTGAGTCCGAAGGGCATTATTTTATAACAGTATGTCCCTTGGTCAGTCATGAATGAGGTATGCTTCTCATCTTCTGGGTTCATCCAGATCTTGTTGTAGCCAGAGTACGCATCCATGAAACTCAGGAGCTCGTGCCCGGACATGGAATCCATGAGCTGATCGATCCTGGGGAGAGGAAAGTTGTCCTTTGGGCAAGCCATATTCATGTCAGTGAAGTCAACACACATTCGTCACTTGCCGCTGCTCTTCTTTACTAGCACAACATTGGATAGCCACTCCGGGTATTAAACTTCTCTAATGAATCCGGTGTCCAAGAGTCTCTTCGCTTCTTCCCTAATGGCGACCAATTTCTCGACGGAGTGGTTCCTGCGCTTCTGCCGAACGAGCTTTCGGCTCGAGTCGAGGCTCAGCTTGTGGACAATGACTTCGGTCGGTATCCCGGGTGTGTCAGCGGAAACCTAGGCAAACACGTCGGAATTGGCCCTAAGGAAGGTGATCAGCTAGTCGCGTTCTTCGGGCTGGAGAGATCGGCCCACGTTGATGCACCTTTCCGGCTCGGAAGGGTGTAAAGGGATCGCCTCGGTTTCTTCGCCTAACTTGGCCTGCTGCAGCAGGGTCTTGTCACGGAGGTCAAGGTCTTCGTCTGGGTAGCATAGTACCGCGGGATTGATCTAGGACAGGTAACACGTCCGTCCCATCTCCAGGTCTCTAAGGACTTCTCCCACGCCCCACGGGGTGGGAAACTTCACCTTCAGGTGCGGGATGGACGTAACAGCTCCAAAGGTGGTTAGGAAGGTTCTGCCCAATATGGCGTTGTAGACGGACGGTAGGTCAACAACGAAGAATGCCAACTCTCGCGTCACAGAGCGCGGGTGAGTTCCTATAGTGACCTCCAGCCGGACTATCCCTTGTACAGGGACCGGTTCGTTGTCCAGGCCACACAAGGGTCCGCTAGCAGCTTTCATCTGGCTTCGTTTTAGTCAAAGTTTAAAGAAGGCACTGAGATACAGCAAATTTTGCGAACTTCTATTACCGATGAAAACTCGTTTCAATTGGTAGTCATCCCCACCGCCTGAATCGAGGGCAGATACAACAAGGGGATCAGTATGGGGAGAGGTTACATCAGCCATATCGTCATTGTTAAAGCTAATGACATCATCCCTATCCCCTATCCTCGCCTGCTTGTTGCTGGAAGTTGGCCTCGGCTTCCTGTGCCTGGCATCTGCGACGGTCGTGGTGGAGATCATGCTGACCACGCCAGCGGCTGTGCGGGCCCTCGAGGGCTCGCTGGCTTCACCATCGGAGGTTGTGGGTCCCTGTCGTGAACTTTTCACAAACCGCTTGAGGTATCCACGCCGGATCAGATCCTCTATCTCCTGCTGTAGGGTCCAGCAGTTCTCGGTTGAGTGTCCTAGGCAGCGATGGTACTGGTAGTATTTGGTCTAGTCGCTGCTACTGGGACCCTTCGACATTTTTGGCCACTTGAAGAACTTCTCATCCTGGATTTGCATTAGGATGTTGGTACAGCTATTGTTCAGAGGAGTCAGGGATGTTCTGCCGTAGTCCTTTCTGGGCCCCGGCGGGGGCCACTGCTGCTTTCGGCGTTCTGGGTAGCACTGGCCATCACTGTCCCTCTTTCGCCCACTAGATGTTCTGGGAGCTTCCGGGGGCGGTCCCCTCACCCGGGGCGCTTCGCCTCATTAGCCTCTTCGGCCGTGATGTACGCCCAGGCGATGACCTCAGCCTTCCGGAAGGTTTGAGGGTGCTGGTACGACAGGTGCTTGAAAAAATCCCCCGCCGCCAGAGTGGCGACGAAGGCATTGAGTTTCAGCTCGTCGGAGAGTTGGGGGATCCGCCGCACCTCGGTGATGAAACGGTTCAGGAACCGCTTCAGGCTTTCGTCCGACTTCTGGTGGAGGCGGACCAGGTGCCACGGTTGCCTCTCCTCCCTAAGGCTGGAGGTAAACTGGCTCAGGAAGCTGTCAGCGAGCTCGTCGAACGAGTGTATGGAGTTCGGGGGGAGGCCGTAGAACCAGAGCAACGCGTCCCCCCAGAGGGTGACGGGAAAGCACTGGCACATCAGGGCCTCACTCGCTCCCTGCAAAGACAAGTGAGTACGGAAGCAGTTGAGGTGGTCCATCGGGTCCTTGCTTCCGTCGTACCGCTCCAGGACCGGCATCTTGAACTTGTTTGGCAATGGCTGGGTCTGCAAGTCCATGGCGAAGGGCAATCTCCTGAGGTCGGCGGAGGAGCGCGTGGCCTTCTCCTTATGCAGGATGTCCCACAGCACTTTGACTTTCTCCTCCATCGATAGGTCCGTAGTGCCTCTCCGCGCGTTGATGACATCGTGGAGCTCCGTGGGGTCCTGGAGGTGCGGTTGAGCTCATCGGGGATGGTGACTCTCCGCCTGAGTGGCTCGCTCGCTGCTGGAGCCTGCCGCGGTTGGCCTCCCGTTGCCACGCGAGTCGCGGGGGTTACGCCGCTCAGGGTTGTCCTCCCGATCTCCACGGGCGAGATGACTTTCCGCCTCGTTAGGATCGTTTCCGCTTGGGGCCGCCTGGGTTGCGGTGTTGTCGGGCTAGTTGGTTCTCCTCATGAGGGCCGCCGCACGACGCCTCGCTCTCTTGGAGGTGGAGGCCTGAGACGTTGGTGGGGCAGCTCCCGGCCAGGGAGTCCCCAAGTTCTCACACAGGGCGCAGAGGACTAACTTGATATCGCCCATGTCCGTAGCCGGGCGGTGGACGTCTGGCTCTGGACGGTCGTTCGCTTGGTTCCCGACAGGGGGATCTTTGGTCTGGGCAACGACCTCCATCACTGGAGCATTGGCTTGTGCTCGGGTGTTCACCATGTTCTTTTCTTCGAGAGGGTAGTGGGAAAGAGAAACTTGGCTTCTCGTCAGTTTCTCACAAACGGTGCCAATGTTGCGTCCCGGGTCTGCGGTTGTCGTACGGATTAGGGAGCCTTCGGATTCCCAAGCACGCAGTGGCGGCAGATGAAGGGTCCGGTCTCCGTCTCTATAAACCTGAACCTGCACAACACAAATAACAAACAAGAAGTCAGAGGTCCGGCGGAATTTCTCCCACCACGGCCACTTCGACGCTCAAGTCAGCAAATTCCCGCAATGAACGAAAATGGCGCACGCTATGAGCAGTGCTCGGATGAATGCTGATGAAACGTGAGAAATGCGTATATTTTAGTATGGAGAATGCAATGAGTAGGTTATGGAAGACCTGGCTTCCTTAGTGCACCGCGAAGGGTGGCTGACTTTCCCGTGGCCTGAGTAGACTTTGGGTTAGCGATCGCGAGCTAACTCGTGCCAAATGGAAGTGAGTCTATCCTCAGTTCCAGATTTAGCCTCGTTGAGAGATCATTCAGAGAATGGGGGATCAGAATTCAAATTCGGGATCGGAATCGGAATCCCCGTCTCTGCGGGGGGTGGGAGCTCTTATAAGCTCCTCCCCATCGGACTCTGGGCGCCAAGATGCCTGTTGCGAGGGCTTCCTTGCCTCTAATTGCTGTTGTGGACCGCCGGTCATGTCTGCTATCATTTTGTCGTGACGGGCAGGCTTCTGAGTGCTACCGGCCACGCCTGGTTCCCCCCTAAGTGGGGATTGGCTAGCTGTCTGCAGGCGGCTGCCTGAGCCGTTCGGCGCTATGCCAGCCGCCTCTCCATTGGCTGGTTTTTCCGCCTTTCTATCGGTTTTCCGGCAGCGCATTAATGTGCTGTAGGGTTTTCGTCATCTTCTTGCCAGTGGGGCGCCACGCGCGTCTCTCGCGCAGTTGGGCTAGGCTCGCCGTCCTTTGTGGGCTGTAACACTCTTCGTGGGTCTTGCCATCCTTTTATGGGCCTTGGCATGGAACCCAATAATATCTATAACATTATTAAGTATTAACGGATATACATTAGTAAAATAGATTTATTAATTGTAAAATAAGAGAACAATTGTTCTAGCAATCCTGTTAAATTCCAGAGGGGCCATCCTGCTTGGGGATCTGACGGACGGACAGCCAACACCCAGAAGGTAAATAGTCGGCACCGTACGAATCAATTTGTAAATATCCTGTTCCATGCATTGAGTATTGTTTAGTTGTACTTAATTTAATTAAAAATTAATAACTAAGAGCCAGCATTTACATCAGTAAGCTTTTTAAT
>JAODPA010020529.1:0-37969 GCA_025585075.1 Nepenthes mirabilis | reverse complement strand
AGACCAAGCAGCACCCCCCGCCCCCTCCCCCCCAAGAAAAAAACCCCTTTTTTCCTCTTTATGTTTGTCCTTCCAAATTCTTCCAGATATTTTTTTGTCAATCTGTGAAATTTAGCTTAGAGCAACCTCCGGCCTCTGGAGTACAAGATGGGTGAGTTGGAATTCTTAAAAAACGATGAAACGAACCCCTGGAAACATCTGTTCGATAATGTTTCCGAGGGCTTTGACTTAATTGAAGCTGACGCTGATATTGATGCTCCCTCATCATTAGTAGAAAAGGCTGTCGTCCAGGGCAAGAGCTCGTTGGATGCTTCTCAAGAGACGGTTCCTTCGTGGATTGGCGAGCTTGAGAGCTTCCTGATGAACGATGATGATGAAACCGATGATTGTAAGGTGATCGACGATTATCGAATTTGCCCTGCTTTCTTGTCGGATGTACTGCTGGACTCTTCTGCCCCCACCGACTTCCATCCATCTGGTCCGGTACGTATTAACGGCTCGTCCGATGACAAGATTTTGACTTTGCTCTCCGATTCACGGGAAAACATCTCCAACTCCGATTCAAATGTAAACAAGGGCATGCGCGATGCTTTAGAGCCCCAGAGCATAGAAAATGATGATGATCCCATCTCTAAGAAACGTAGAAGGTACTATTAATTGGGGTTGATTTCTCGTCTTTCCTTATTGGCATTAATATTAATTTAACCGTTTTATTTTTCTTGAGAATTTCTTATGTTCTGTAACATCAAGATAGATCTCTTGATTCCGATTTATGGATCTATATTACTGATCGTGCATGGGAAATAGGCTTTGTATTGCATTTGATGGAAAAAGGTCTGTTGAATACAATCCTGCTAGGTATAATACTATCTGTTGTGATGTGGTCCAGGCAGTTGAGAAATAGAGATGCAGCCTTGAGATCAAGGGAGAGGAGAAAGATGTATGTGAGAGATTTAGAGATGAAGTCTCGATACCTTGAAACTGAATGTAGGAGACTGGGGAGATTGCTCCAATGTTGTTATGCAGAAAACCACATGCTGCGCCTTTCTTTGCCGGGTTCCGGTGCATTCGGTGCTCCATTAGCCAAGCAGGAGTCTGCCGTACTCTTATTGGGTATGATTCATCTCCCATATCTAATACTTAACCCCTTTTTTTGTAAAAATTCATTCCTCATCTTCCTTCTTTCACCTTTTCCCCCTTTTCAGTTTTTTTTTTTGGTGGACGGGTGGGTGGCGGATGTGGGTTTGGATGCATACCAGCAACAGTGAGAATTCACGATTTAGATGGTATAAATTACCCAGGGATTGTTAGGTAAGGTACCTAATCAACTCGTGGCTACGAATTCTTGTCCTTTGAAAAATGAAAAGAAAAGAAAATAATAAAAACAAAGAAAGAACTATGCCATGATTTAGAAGCGGTTGCTGTGCCATGTAAAAGGCTTTCTTGCATGATCCAGCTTCCTTTTCACGTTGTGTTGAATTCAACGAGGGAGAGCTCAACGTTGTTGGTGATGGTTGAAGAAAAATGGAATGGTGCAGTTGTCCTAAAAGGACAGAGAATACCATCTCTAATTCTTTTTCAGAGAGTACGAATTACAAAGGAAAAGGTCTGAGCCTCCGAAAGTGAAGATTTTTGCTGAGTTGACCCAAAACATTTGTTTAGCAGAAAGTGTAATAAAGAACGCTAGTATGACTTTTCATTCATAATTGATATGCCTCATTGGAGGACATATATGGGGCAAGCATTCCTGCACGAGCCATCACAGAATCTGAAAATTCAACAATTAAAACATAGTTGAGAGGATAAGGAATCGGCCGGAAAGTGACAGTTGCTTTCTAACCAACTCCTCCTTAATGTCAGCATTAGGTAGCACCTGATAACTCTCCATTATGCCACGATTTCCACCTCAACTGAAATACAATGAGCTGGATCAATGGTGAAATTGAGGAAACCTTGTGTTCGCTGTATGGATATTCCCATGTGGAGTCTTTAGGCTCAAGGTTACTTAGCTGAGCTAGGATTGGTTAGTAACTTGATTTCCTCCCTTAATAATAATCCTTCCAGATAATAATATCTTCCAATCTTCATTAATTTTTTTTGCAAATGAGGCAATCAAGCGTGTACATGGGCAATCACGATTCTTTTTCTTTCATGGGGATCTAGTGTTGTCAAAGATGGTGCATCTAGGCACAAAAGGCCTGCGGTGCCTAGGTGAAAGGCGCTTCAAGGGGAAATAGGCCCTTAGAGCAACACGTGGCATTAGCACGGTGGAATTNTCTAAAACACGTGCTAAACAGTAATCATAGATTTTTAGTTTAGTTGAGCTTGATAATATGCAACCATAGCAATTATTAAGTATAGTTTATTACAAACAAAAAATTATATATAATTAATTATTAATAAATTTGAGATATTGTTCATGAGTTAGTCATAAATCATCAAAAAGTAATATTCATAGTCAAACAAAAGGTTATCTTATTCCTCTTTATTAGACTTATGGCATGCAGTGTCTTGTTCCTCTTCATCTTCCTCCTTTAAGTTTACATCTTTCTCATCTATAAGCTCCAATGGAGTAGCTCTAGATGCACCTATCCAAGAGGATGAAGCTTTCCCTTTGTACGAGACATTCATGCTAATTCTTGATATTATATGATGTGTAGGGTCATTTACCTAACAGCCGTAACAATAGAATCTTATGTCAAAAAATTATCCTTAAATATAAATTCATTATCTTCATTAGTGAAAAAAATTAAGTAGTCCCAATTGATTACAATTTAAGGCCCTATAACAATGCATAAGCATGAATTCCACAAATGTTTAATACGTGTAAATAATATTTGTTCCTAAATACTACGAATATAAGACAATAATCCTACTCACGAATCATCACTAATATTAATAATAAACAAAGTGTAGAAAATAAACCAACATAAGAAATGGTAATGTAGGAAAATCTCAAAAACCAAACAATCCTTAAGTAAAACCCATCGAGTTTCATAAGCTAATCAAAGTAAATTTACTGATAAAAGTCAACTTATAGACTATATGTACAGACGTGATAACCCTTAGCTGACTTACTTCTGAGATGTAATCCCTACCAAAGAACTTCTCGAATTTGCTCAATATTAATAGAATCAAATATCTTTCAATCTTCTTGTGGACCTTACTTCACCATGTCAAGAATGGCCAATGTTGCTATGACTCTAGCATCCAAACCACCAACGGAATTCTACAAGCTCACAAGTTGGAACGAATGTTTTTGATGTTAGAAGGATTTTGGGATGAGAACCTTAGCAATTTGGTCTCAAAAGTAATGTGAGGTTTTTTCTTTTTTATCCACTCTTCTTTAGCAGGGGGTGAAATAGGCAAGAGGATTTAGAGGGGGGAGAGAAGGCGTTGAATCAAACAGCCATATGGCAACTAGGTAGTTGGGTGAATATCCCCAAATATGTCAATGAATTGGTAGCAAATGACAATTGAAATGTCTATAGAGTCACCTCAAAGGACAATGTATAAAAATAATGCTCTAGATAGAGAAAGGGCCATGAGATGAGACACTAGAAGGATCTTGGTGCTGAGAATGTAATATAGGATTGAGATACTAGTAGATAAGGTGCCTGTCTAATCTCATGACCGTCATACCTAGTGGGACTCTACAATAGATAGGAGGAAACGTCATTAGGAGATGGCAATGTTTCCTCGGCGTAGGGGAAGTTTAGTGATGTAATAAGGGAACGAAAAGGAGTGTCCCAAATCACATCATGCATGATCTGGATAGCCTAGTTGTGGATTTATGTAGAGAAACCAGATTAGACTAGACAAATCTAGTAAATATTTGAGTAATGGTGACAGACTGCTTAGAAATAAATATATATGCTATATGGATAGGCAGAGACTGAAGTGACACCTGACACCCATTGAAAGATGTCTAAAGCTAAAGCTAGATGCATATCATTATGTAGCCTCACTATGCCAGAATCTTGAGTCAATGAAGCCCAACTCACCCTTGGGTCATTTAGGAGCACTCTTCTTCCCAATAAATTTGGACGTCATTTGTAATAAAATACCAAGAACCACCTTAAGAAGGGGAAACTATCACAACGTTCTAATAATAAATTAATCATTTTTCAAAAAGAGCTTGGGACGTAGTCCGTGTTTGAACTACATTTGAACGGTAAGAACCCTAGGATTACAAATTGTGCTAGAAAACCAGCATATATGGCTAAATCATTGAGGAATATGATGTATACCTTAATCCTAAGAATGATTTTAGCAATTATTTTGAGAAAAAGTTGCATAATAATCTAAAAATCAAGAAAAATGTCAAAATGCCAAATAAGTTCAAAATGAAATGGATCTTCAAAATTGAAAGGATTACCTTGATAAATGATGAGAGATGATTAATATCCACTAGTAGACGAAGGGAAATCACAGATTTTGTGTATTATTTGAGAAAAAATGATCGCGAAATGAGCTAGAGAAGAGCGGCGTGGGTGAGAACTTGAACATGAGAGATAGAAGAAGAGAGAAAGGAGCTAGTGTTTGAGGGACTTGTTTGGCATTCGAGGATGACTAAAAGGCCTGTGGCATTTGAAAGCCAAATTCGACGTTTGAACGTCATGCACAAAAAAGGGGCATTCTAACATACTTTCAAATGCCGTGAGCAAGGAATCTAGTTCAATTAAAAATGATGTATATGAAACACAAAGTGCAATATAAATAAATGAAAATAACAATAAAATTTGACGTTAAAATTTTGACAATGAGCAATGTTAGTAAAATTTATTCTTCGAATCAAAATTTTCATGAATTTAGTGATCATTAGATAAATTCATGCATTAATTTTTTGAATAAAATAAAAGGAAATGAGGCATATAAGGTGCTGGATGTGAAGTGAAACCCCCCACATAGTTGAGAAATTTCAAAACCGTAAATTGTAGTGGAGACCAGCTGTATACATGAAACCCTTAGTGTGTTTTGGAGAACATCAAAAGTGAAAGTGAATCCCAACACTACTAGGGCCTATAACTCATTTCAACAATTTTGCTACTTTATATAAGAGTCCTAGTACTGAGGAACTCGTTTTTCATATATATTTTTTCATTCTCTTGTATGAATCATGATCGAAACTCATCAAAATATTTGAATTTTTCTACTGGTGCTTATTTCGGGGTTTAGGTTTAACTAGCCCAAAGTCCATCTGATTTCAAGATAAACTAAGCACATTTGGAATTGCCGGCTCAAGGCACACAAATGTGGTCAATGTCTCAATCAACATAATGTAATGTGTGCAATGAATATATGTACATAATAAGATATACCAAACCCATTTTATGAAGAAACCAAAAATAAGTTGAACAAACAAACTAACATCTCATTAAGTGCATGATAAACCAATCATCTTGGAATAAATTTCAAATGAATCACCCACGGTTGAAAATTTGTGGCCATGTTGGCTGCAAGGAACAAATTTCAAGTGAGGTTAAGACGCGAGATAATGATCAAGGAGTCACCCTAGAGGAAACAACATGAGATTTTCTAACTTGCGATTCTGGTTTCTTTGACCTCCTAGGATTCACATGGAATAACACTCGTCTAGTCACTCTTACTTGCCTAGGTCATTGCATTTAAATTGTGTGTAAATTTACTAGATTTTATTTGAAGAAAGTGGGACAGATACTACCAAAAACATCACAGTGGTGACAGGTAGGTTTAGTTTAATGGAGGTAGAAGACTCAAGACAGTTTGAGTGAAGGTGTCCTATCGTACTACATCCAACACGCGGGTACAAATTTCTCAGCAGAGAAGGTCTTAATCATTTGTCATGGGTTGAGTATTAGGAGGATCTTGCTTGGGCTTCTCTTGAAAAGTTGTGGTGCCCCCTCATTTACTTTGTTACTCCTAGGTAGTCGATACAAAGATGGTTTTGTGGGCTGGATCACTTGAGAGCTGTTTGCTCAAAAGGTATGCCTCTTGTTGTTACCAGCCTCCTTACCAAGACCCAGCATTTGATCAAGCTTTTTCAAACTCTCTGTGAACCTGAGCATCTGGATCTTAGATTTTTCAAGTTCATTTAAAAAAAAATTATCACCCTTGAAGGCTAGTTATCACCCGTGATAAAAAAATTATCACCCTCTCTGTGAACCAAATACTTTTATTTGGTCTTGAGACTATCATGATACAATTCATTGAAGGCCTCTTGCAAGCGATGAAAATTATTTTTTGAATTGGAGTGTGAATGATTAGGTTCACAAACTCCTCATCATGTCCCATAACATGCTCCTCATCATGCTCAACACAAGGCACTAAAACAATATAATTGGACTACTTTCTAGACGTGAAAGGCCCACTGTCACTCTCTTTGGCCTCCTTATCAAACAGTGGTATACAATGCTTTGTCCTTGTTATGTTTAAAGCTAGGATATTTAGTCTTAATGTGTTTGAACCGTTGACATTCACAACATTGAATGCCTTTAGTTTTTCTCCTTAGACTTGCTTTCTTCATCCTTATTTTTCTTGTGATTGTGGGTCATTGGATTTTCCTTGAAAATTTTTATTGCTTTTCATTTTTTTTTAAATTGTTTGGTGAAGAAAGCAATTTCCTCATTGTCCATAGACTTATTCTCCGAGTCATTGAAAGATTTCCCTTTAAAATTTAGGAGTGTTAGATTTTTCAATTTTCTTTTGTGGGAGAGAATTTATAGGTTTGAAGAGATCTCTTTGACTCTTCAATTTTAATCTTGTCAAGTTCCTTATTCTCATCCATAGCTTTGACATTTGGTTGAAACCACCAGGTAAAAACCATTAAGACTTTTTGGACTATTCTCCTTTTGGGGATTTTCTCTCCTAGTTTGTAACTTGAGGCTATGTCATTCAATTGGCACAGAACTCGTCGAACGCTTCATCATCTTTTATCTTGATTTCCTTAAATTTAATGGTTAATGTTTGCAACTTAAATTTTTTACCAATTTTGTGCCTTCATGTGTGATTTGTAGAATATCCATGCTTCATTTGCAATTTCACATAGACATCCATCTAAACTCATCAGGTAAAATTGCAATGAAAGTGGCATGAATGCCTTTACTATTCTAGTTACTGTTAATGTTAGACCACATGGCTGGGGTCTTTGGGGGACATGACCCCATCCTCAATCTTGGCAGCTGGGGGAGTTCATCCTCTCTCCACACATAGCTAAACGCATTTGTCCAGTGATTTTGGTATGACTTTCATGTGGAATCAACGAGGAACAACTCATAGTCATTGAGACCTAAGGGTCAGGCATTGGAGTAGGCTCTGATACTAATTGAAAAAGTTGGGCAATTTCAATTGATTACAGTTTAGATCTCTTAATATGGAAACACGAATTACACAAATATTTGATACACAAAATATATATTTTTCTAGATAGTACGAGTATAAGATAGTAATCCTATTTATGTATCATCATCACCTATATTAATAATAAACTTATCGCTGAAAATAAACCAACACAATAATTGGTGATGAAGGGAACCTAAAAAACTAAATAATTATTTAGTAAAACTCTCTGGACTTTTCAAACCAATAAAAGTAAATCTATTAATAAAAGTTAATTTATTGATAAGGTGGAATAGATGCGCAAATGTGTAGGTGACTTACTCCTGACAAGTGACCCTTACTGAAAAATTCCTTGGACTTGCTCCATAGCAACAAAATCGAATGCCTTCTAGGCTTCTCGTGAAATTTATTTCACCATCTTGGGATTGTCCAACTCTTCTGGAATTTCGTCATCAAAGCAACCAACCGAACTTCGAAGTCTTACAGTTGGAACAAGTTTTTTTGATGGTAAAAGCATTTTAGGATGAGAAAACCTTAGTAATTTGGACTTAAAAGAAATATAAGGTTTTGTCACTTCTCTCCATGCTTCTCTAGCTCTCTTTTCCTTTAATATTGATTAAGGTGGCAGTTAGGTTAAGAGAATGAAATGTATTGATATCCATGACTTCAAACTATGGTTTAAAACAAAAAATTGGCAAAATCTTTGTTGGTGTTTGAACCATAGCGCTCATGAGTGTAATTCATGCGTGCTTTATGCATGAGACCATTGTTGAATGCCCATGTGCACCGTTCATTCATCCCTATTGCATGGAGGCACATTAAATTGCTCATGTGCACCCTTCATGTATTCCTCATGCGTGGAGTCACTGTCCTAAAATACACTTGTGTCTTTTATGTGTCAATCTTCTCTATTTTTGAAGAGTTTATCTTGACTCAAGTTTGACTACAATCAATATATAAGAAGACTTAAATTCAACTTGATTAGAATCAAGTTTTGTTACAAAAATAAGCCAGTACAATAGACCTATCAATTAGTCTTTATTAATCCTTTCAGTCAACAACTCATTACTTTTATCAATGTCATTGAAAAGAGTGTGTTTAATACTATTACACCTATTGTGTTGGCACTTCAAGGCTCTATTGTATTTGCAGATACTGAATCATTTAAACATTATTGTGCTAGTCTATTACTTCCTTTGCTATTAAGGTGTAAGAAGGAAATTAATAGTACAATAAATAAATTACTCCATAGTTGATTGTTTCCATTGAATGACAATTTTGAATGACTATTAGAAGTACTTATTATTGGAATATCCTCCAATTTCTCTCACAAATAGTGACACTAAATGTTAGTCTAAGAGCCCTTATGGCAAAATTTGGTATGCTCTGGCTAGAAGATCCATATGAACTCCACTGTTAGGCTATTGATTAAAGAATTTTAAATGTTAATTTGATGATGCTAAGTAAATGATTAATATTGTCGTAAAATTTTAGAAAAAGGATGGTCGATTAAAGTAATCAATTTATATAAAATAAATAAATTACTTGTGTTTTGTCTTGCTTTCTTTATATCCATATTCATTTTAAAGAGACCTTGAGCTCTCTTGTAAGTGACTTTATCCTCTATTCTCTCATTTGAAACAAGCCTTCGTATACGCTTATATAAAACCGTCATGCTCTCTTCATCTTGCCTAATGTTGGGGTTTGAATAGAAAAATTCCAAATTCAAAATGTGGCTAGCTGCATGCAATGTGAAATGTAGTTGACAATCCCTTCTTTTATAAATAATTTGAAAGGACTTGACATATTTTCCTCTATCTCGTTAAAGGACTTAACAATGGTTTCTCTAGTCCTATTCATAGGCTCTAGGATGTAGCTTGTAGCAGGGTTCTTACGGCCATAAGGAGTCCTCTTGGAAGAGAGTCTTACAGAAATTGGATGACAAATTCTCAGTTCTTGACTGTGATAAAAGTGTCCTACAATCCAAGAAAGTAGATCCTGATGTAGAGACTCGTGGAAAGCAAGCTGAGAGTCATCCACTAGATCCTTAAGGTATTCTTCCCTTCCCATCTGGCTCCAGCTTGCAAGAGAGCCATAATTTAGACAATCCAGTGGTCCTGTTCTCATCAAAGCTGATGCGTTCATTGAATTCCAAGGCCTCAGGAATTTCCATCTATAATAATAACAGTTCAGCGAAACCACATCAATTTCCATCTCCAGAGGTGGAATCTCCTATCTCCAATGGAGAAAACCCCTGGGGTTGGGTTAGGAAGTGCTCCAGTTATTTTCAATTGTGTAATATCAGTGAAGAGCAGAAAATGGTACTGTTGCCCTTGTTTCTAGAAGGGAGTGCATATATTTGGTTCCAAGGGCATATGATTCAAAGTGAAGTGTTGAGTTGGGAAAATTTGAGGGTGATTTGTGTAAGAAGATTCAGAGATAAAGCATTTACCAATATAATTGAAGAATTCAACACACTCCACCAAAAATATGGGGTTAAAGAATATAAGAACAATTTGAAGAACTGAAGGGTTGTGATCAACTCTCAACCGTGCAATTGTCAGAATCTTACTTTGTATCCAGTTTTTTAAGTGGATTGAAGGAAGAGATAAGGCCAATGGTGAAATTATACAAACCCGCTTACTTGGAGGATGCATTTGAGTTAGCAAGGTTACAGGAGCAGCTTGTAGAGGCCATGGCAAGGAAAGCAAAGCAACCTTACAGGCGATCTGCTAAACTTCACAATGATAAGGGTGTTTTCATTTCAATTACTTTTGGGACAGGATCCTCCCAAATTTTGAACAAGTCTCATGCACCTTTAATATTGGATCAGAAGAGATCTATGGGCCTTTGTTCCAGATGCAACGAAAAATTCAGCCAAAGATGCAAGTGCAAAGATGTGCAATTCAACTCATTGCTAGCAGAAGAAGAGGATGTGAGAGAGGGTGAAAGGGAAGCCGTGGAATCTGAAAATGATAGCCAGGGAAGATGGGATAACTGAAGAAAGAATTCCGGGAGGATTCGGGAAGAAACCACTAACCATCCTAGTGGATAGTGGTAGTACTCATACTTTGTGAGTCCCATAGTAGTGAAGGATGCCAAAGGAGTGTTAATAAGCACTCTTCCATTAACTGTGACAGTAGCAAACGGCTGCAAGATCATGAGCGAGGCCAAATGTTGTGACTTCTCATGGTTGGAGCAGGGATGCATGATCATAGCAGATCTGAGGGTGTTGTAGCTTGGTAACTGTGATATGGTTTTAGAATTAGGAATCTTTCTGCATCAAATTCATAGCATATTGGTGTAATTTCCGAAGTTTTATGTATTGCCCTAAGTTTTGTTAATAGTAATTTTAAACACAATGTTGTCGGGTAGTCAAGAGGGCCGTTCCAAAGTGTTGGAGATGTGCTGCCCAACTTCTGCTTACCAATATGTCACAGAATCACGAATTGAACAACCTTAGCATGTTAGCATGGTTTTAAAAAATGAAATATTTTATACTCTTACGTGTTGAGGAGGTACTACATCAGCATGGTTTAAAAAATGAAATATTTTATACTCAACTTGCTCGAGGGCATTGTCAACCCAGATGGCATGTACTTCAAAACTAATAGTGGCTTTCATGGGTCTTAAATTCAGTCTGGTGGATGTATTTGGGATGCATCTTGATTTGATCAAGCCCAACTTCAATTCTATATTTGACAACAATGTAGTCCTATGTAGCCGAGCTAATACGTCCTCCATGGCTGGCATTAGAAGTATATTTGTGCGGTGTACTTGTCAATACTCTTACAGGGATAGTGCCTTTTCAGGCCACATATATCTCTTGCATTGAAAATATGTGGCATTTTGTAGCTAAATATCTTACTCTGAAATTCCACTTTCATTAGCTTTCACCAGCTGGAAAGAATAATGAGTTGTGCTGGAACTGATATTTGTTTAAGTGAACAAGTGGCTCATTATGGGGTGAAATATGGATCAACGTCGGGCATATACTGTCGTGTTCTAACCCCTCCCTAATAGGAAAAGAGAAAAGGAAAGACATTGCACATGTGATGGGTCTATATATCTACTTCAGCTCATGGAATCCAATCTATGGCCTCCAAGAGAGGCTAGTCATAGTAAACACGGAAACAGATGTAGTTTCACTCATATTGAACCTGCCAAGCCTTATGCGGCAAACATGACTCATGTTTACTGCCATCCAAGAAGGCCAGGATGGCTGGCTAGTCTACACATATCATTGATTGCAGTTGGTCTAATTACACATTACTTTGTTATAGTCATGGTCATTTTTTAAGGTACTCTGTATAGTTTTAGCGTGATTTGACATTGAATCTAGTCTAGTTTCTGTGTGAAATTACTACCAGTTTTGATGTTCACGTTTTATCCTTCATGTCATTATGCAACTGAACCTCGTGTTGTTCCCTTACAATGTATTTTGGCTGCTTGACAGAATCCCTGCTGTTGGGTTCCCTGCTTTGGCTACTGGGCATCACGTGCCTCATCCCACTACCAGGGCTGCACCAGTTAACTCAGGATGCAGTACTACTAGGAAGCGTGGACAACCAAGGCCTGGAAAGCGTAGCGCCCAGAGGGACAAGAAGTAAGCTGGCTGAGTTGTGGGTGCTGCTGTCTTTTTTAACAAGTAAGAGATGCAGAGCTTCGAGGATAAAGATGAGATCTTGTTTTCCTGCTGCGGGGATGTCATCCTCTACTGTTGCCTAGTTTATTTCTCTGTTTTTTTTGCTGGTGGTTTGTTTCCAAAGGTTTGTAGGGATAGAAGAGTCGTGTTAGTTTAATGTGATAGATCATGAGAATATTGCTTGCATTCTTTCTTTCCTTCAGGATTCCTTTCTCCATGCTGTGTGCTTAATTTTCCTGAATGCGGTTACTAATGCTCATGGAGCAGTTGCCTCAGCCTATAGTTTCCAATCCATCTTTTACCAAAGAGGGCTTTCACAATGCCATTGCAAATTTTATCCACGGGGATATCATCAGAACCGCTCACCTTTGCAACTCTCAAGGCATGTGAATTTGCGATTGAACGGTGATGATTGTGGCTAAATCAGCTGGCTCTATGAGGAAAAATGTGTTCACTTCCAGCAAGGAAATGCGGCCAAAGGAAGATGATCTAGAAAAATGTCTAAGTTTAGATTAATTGGTATAATTAAAATTTTATAGTACTGTGAAATTTAAATTATAAGGACAACTCATTGCAGGAGGTCCCTATATAAAACTAAAATTAAAATGGGTAACCTTTCTTTTCTTTCGGACACTTAGGAGGGGAGGGGAAGGTGGGTGGGAACTGTATTTGGCGGACCATTCGGGTGGTTAAGTACTAATCCCCCACTTAAGGAAGGAAATATAAGGTAATGCAATTGGATTTTGGCTATACGGTAATAAATAATATATCCAAAGATGGTGGCAAATTAATTAATGCGTGAGAGCCGGTACCAAAGTGGTGGCTCGGGTCCTTGTATCGCTTGGACAAAAAAATATTGAGCGCAGTGTTTCGATTGGCAAAAGGCAGCTGCAAATCATTACATCCGAAAAGAAAAGGGAGCAAACCATAAACAAGCTTGTGTTAGCGGCTCAGGCTTGGCAGGGTAAACCAAAGTAAACAGAGTCGACCAACAGAGGGAAGAGTGTTGCGGACTCCGTGTTTTCAACAGAAGAAGATAATGGATTCAGATTTTGGAATTCAAGCTAAAGCAGCGACAAGTTGTCAGTCATTATAACCATTTTAGTCATACATAGCCTGTACGGTTATAGAAGTATTTCTTTTATCATTATTAGAGGACTGTTCTAGAGGTATGTAAATAAGAGTGTGTAATTGAATTAGGCATAAAATGATTTACCTTTAAATGGCTGTGTTGAGTTCGGTAATTTTATCGGCCGATCCGAAATCCATCCCGCTAGTAAACACGGTAGGATCTGAGCAACAGTTGTAGGCTTGCTCTGGGTTGCCACACAAAATCTATCAATGGGTCCTAAAACAATGATACCTAAAATAGCAGATCTCGCCCTTGCTCGGGCATTTATCATTCCCATCAAGAAGTATGCTCACGATTCGTCCATGCTCATGAGGTAAGCCCATGCTGTGACTGCTTTTTAGTGTGATCTCACCATTTATGATTCACCACCCTCCTCCCCACCCCAAAACCATCTTTTCGATAGCTCATAGCAGGTGTTAATACTGCAAATGTCTTTCATCACGGCCACCCATGCTTGCAAGTCCGTCATTTAAAGTATTTGTGTAAGCTTTGCAAGTGCTTGCTTCCCCGCTCCCTTTCTTTTGCAAAATATGAACTGAAATTGGTACATATTTTTAGTTGTACTAGTCACAAAGCAAGATCTTTCCTGTGGAGATTCCGAGTTGCAACAGCTCCTCGCACATTTTGAGATTTGTCACTGCCCCATCCCGAGCCCTTGTTTTGTTTCTCCGTCTATCCTTGTGCTCAGTGAATAGAGATTGTACTCTCTGTTCTTTTACTGCGATCAGCATCCGCATCTGCTGGTGCACGTTGCTGGATACCCCAAATGAACAAGTATGGCCAAGAGTAACCAAATTAAAAGACTGGCATGCATACCCTCAGTGGAGCCCTCAAGAGCTGTCTACTGCCGTTTCTGGTTTGGATGAAGATGGCCTAGACCTGCTATCTGTGAGTTTGACCTGCTGTGTCCTCCAACCTTTTCAAACATATTGGACATTTGCACCTTTCTCTGTTACATTTGGAGACCATCAAAGACGTAATATATTATGCATATGTACATTTTCTAATTTAGTGTTGGGTTATGGGTCATTCCCGTATAGGTCCCATGACCATTTAAAATGTCGTTTGATAACACGCACAACAATACACTGCATTTAACTGATCCGGGAAAATTACAAAGTAGCTTGCGATGGGCGCGTAATTACCCCATGTGTCGAATCCAGGTTGGAGGCCGTCCAAGGGACAAAAAAAATTGAAGGCACACACCACTGAACAATTCTTTTCTTCTTTTCCTATTTGATCATGGTCATCTTCCAGATGTTGTCTATTTTTCTGTTGATAGCCATATGAGTACTGTATATAAAGCCTTTTGTTGCTGTAAGGCCAAGCATGCAATGGGATTATCTTTGTTCTCTGATGCCAAGAATGGTGATCTAGAGTTTTGTTAATTAACCATCAGACATCCGTACATGTTAGCCTTTGATGGGTATACTATAGTATGATTTGGCCCACGATCAAAGACGGTCCTAAATAGCCTGTTGGACGGTCAACTCAAATAACGGCCCAACAGGAGGCGAATGCCCAAATCCTGAAAGGCCCAAAACGGTCAACGCTGGCGTTGACCGTCGAGATGCCAGCAGGCGGCCAACTCGCCTACAGACGGCCAACTCGAGTATTGACCGGAAGTACTGTAGTAGCAGGCCCAAAAAGGCGATAAACCTGTTACGGGCCAGGCCCAATTTGGCAGGCGAACTCGTGCACGAAAAACAACGATCATTTTATAATCACACGCTTTCCTAAAAGCTGATCTTCTCCAAAAATGCGGCAATGAATTCAGCGCCAACGTTGGAGTCAAAACGGTTACAAAAGCATGAAAGAGATGAGGTGATTTGGATATCCGTTGCACTGTTAAGAAGGAAAAGGATCCATCAAATTACGACTGTCAAGCCCACCAACTCAGAGAAGGCCGCCATTGTCAGTCCAGAAGAACACGCCGCCTTGTCCAGAGAAGATGGCTCTCCTACTATCCATATAAGCCAGAATTCTTCATTCTGGAAGACACGAACATGAATGCTCATACAGAAACAGAAGCTCTCGTACTCACTCTCTAACTTGTCTTCAAGCAAACATTCAGAACACACTTTCTGGAACAACAAAGAGACTTCCTACAGTCTAACTCACGAACGCTTACAGAGTTTGAATAAAGACTCGTATTCTCTCTCTCTGCACAAGCGTTCATCCTCCAATTCCACCAAAAGCCTCCAGGTTGCAGGAGACATTTTCCTACTTTCTGAGAACTGTTCCCTAAAGCTTTCACGCTTTCGGGACGCCGCTTCCACTCGCTCTCTGTGGGTAGTAAGGGGGACTCACATTCTCAATAGGCCAACACTCCCGACCATCCTACCCTCTCTCTCTCTCTTTTGCTTATCAGTTTACCTTCCTCGATTTGAAGGCTTTTTACTGACTTGAGTGTTAAAGTATTTTCGGTGGGACAACCTTCCGCCGACACAATGACCTCTTGTTCACTTTAGTGGTGTGCAGGATTCAGACTCAGTGAACGGAGCAGGGTCGAACTATCCAAACGAATCCGAATCTGTTCGAAGTCGGATCCAGGTACGCATCATTGGCGTCGTCTGTGGGAAGCGCTTACGAAAAGCCAACCACAATTTTGCACAGCGCTCTCTTTTTACCACCTGATTTATCCGCAATGGTGAATACGAGAGCCCAAGCTAGCGATCCCACTAGAGATGTCACTTCTCCTGACCAGGACCACGCTGCTGGTACCCTGGTCAACGGGACAACAGGCGGAGTGCCAGCGCCTTACTTTCAGCAACTGATGGAGTAGATGTAGACCAATAACCGTCCGCTCTAAATACTCTACTCTTGACAAGAGCAGCCACAGCAGCCGGCTCCACCAGCCGACGTCCTTGCGCCAGCCACCAAAAAAGGTGGCCAGAGGAAAAAGAAGCCGGCCAGAAGGCCCGAGAGACCCACGAATAATCCGATCCCAACCTCCTCGCGCACTCCAGGCTAGAACGGGCCTGAAGAACGCTCTGGGAGCACAACTCTGGGAGAAAGTCCAGAGAGAATAAATCCCTGATACTCTCGGGCAGAAGACGGAAACGCAGTCCAGGAGCGAGCCTCTAGGACTGCCAGGTCCATTGGAGGCAGTAGCTAGCCGGCTGCTGGACCCTCCAGGGACAAAACCGAGTTGAGAGCTTACCTCAACTCTAAGAAATCTGCCAACGCTGCTCGCGCAGATCCGTGAGTGGATAAGATTTGGAACCGCGTGTTTCAGGACAATGAACGCGCTATTGACCTTGACAGATCTCCTTTCACGGCAAAGATCCTAAATCATCCGCTGCCCACCAAGTTCAAAATGCCTTCCCTTGACTCATACGATAGAGCAGTGATCCAATTGACCTTCTAGATCACTTCCGCACCCATCTGAGTCTACAAGGATTGGAAAACTCAGCGATGTGTCGTTACTTTTCGCTCACGCTGAATGGAGATGCCCGCATCGGGTTTCATCACCTCCCTTCAGGCGCCATCGGCAGCTTCCGGGAGCTCACAGATCTCTTCATGGTTCAATACGCTTCGAGCCGATGGAAAGAGAAGCAATTGTGGTACCTCTCCCACATCAAGCAGAAGTCAGGAGAGAACCCCCAGCAATTCCTGGACCGCTTTGTGACAGAGACCAAGCGGATTCCCCGGATCACGAAGCAGATGAAATTGGGCAGTTTTATCTCCGTACTAACCTACGGGGACTTCTTCAAGCACCTAGCCCACAAGATTCCCTAAACCTTCCGGGAGGCAGAATCCATCACTTGGGCCTACGTTGCGACAGAAGAGGCCAACGAAGCGAAGCACCTAGAGTGGGCAGATCAACCTCGATCATTCCCTGGAGAAGGAAAAAGAAAATACGGCGGCAATGATCACTCCTGCTGGAAGCAGCATAGGACTGGGCCGCCGGAACTTAGAGACTAAAGGCCCACTAGCTTTACGCCTCTGACGGACACACGCTCAAATGTCCTTATGCAGATCCACGAAAAAAAGTTCTTGAAGTGGCCGAAACCACTGAAGGACACTGGGAACCAGTCAAAGTACTGCGACTTCCACCGCTTTGCTGGGCATTCAACTGAGGATTGTAAGATGTTGCAGAGGGAGATTGAGGAGCTGATTCACAGATGCCACCTCACCAAATTCGTCAAAGGCCCCGGGCAAAGCTCTGGAGCAGCTGGCGGGGAAGGGCAGGAGCAGTCTCCTCCCCGAATTGGGTTGCAGTAGGGGTGGTTAATATGATCATCACTCGACCTGCCAAAAATCCGACAGACTACGAGGAGCAGCAGATTGGGAGGAAGAAGTAACGCATGGCGGACAACACTATTAGCTTCAATGATAATGATTTGATTCATGTAATATCCCCCCATACTGATCCCCTCGTTGTATCCACACTCATTTCGGACATTAGTGTCGACTACCAATTGAAGCGAGTGTTCATCGATAATGGAAGTTCAAAGAATTTGCTTTATTTAGACGCGTTCTTTAAACTAGGCTTAAAAAAGAATCAATTAAAACCCACCAAAGGACCATTGTATGGCCTTGACAACGAGCCAGTGCATGTCCAAGGAACCATCCAACTGGATGTCACCTTGGGTACGTATCTAAAAATAGTAAGCCGAACACTCATATTCTTGGTGGTCGACCTACCCTCTATTTATAACGCAATACTGGGCAAACCTTACTTGACAGCGTTCGGGGTGGTCACCTAAATTCCACACCTCAAGATGAAGTTCCCAACGCCTTACGGCGTGGGAGAGGTGTTGGTGACTAGGTTACCGGACAAACCTGCTACATATCTCGGCTTGCCCCTAATGACAGTGCTAGAACAGTCGGGGAACTCGACCATCGAGATGAAACAACCCTACAGCAAGCGCAGTCCTGCGAAACCACAGATCTAGTCCCACTAGACCCAAAGGAACCGAAAAGGTGTGTACAGATCTGCGGCTCACTCATCGGAACACTGCGCAATGAGTTGATCGCGTTCCTGTGACGGAACGCCGACATCTTCACATGGACTCCAGCAGACATGTCTGGGATTCCGGCGGAGGTGATAGTCCACAAGTTGGAGCTTGATCCTAGCCGAAAGCCAGTCAGGTAAAAGCGGAGAAACCACTCTATAAAAAAACTGATCGCCATTCGAGAGGAGGTGAAGAAGTTGCTGGACGCAGGTTTCATTGGAGAAGTCCACTACCCGAATTGGCTCTCTAACGTCGTCCTAGTGAAGAAAAGTAATGGAAAATGGCGAATGTGCGTCGATTTTACCGATGTTAACAAAGCCTGCCCAAAGGACAGCTTTTCCTTTCTGAGGATCGACCTGCTGGTTGACTCGATAGCCGAACATGAGTTGCTATGCTTCATAGATACCTATTCGGGTTACAACCAAATCCGAATGAATCCAGAAGACGAGGAGTATACCTCGTTCATGACTGATTAGGACACCTACTGCTACAAAATGATACCCTTCGGACTAAAAAATGCTGGAGCAACCTATGAATGACTGGTCAACAAGATGTTCGAAAAATAGATCGGTCATAACATGGAGGTCTACGTCGACGACATGCTCATTAATAGTAAGGTCACCGACGACCACATCCGCGACCTGACAGAATCGTTTGAGGTGCTCCGTAAGCATCATATGAAGCTGTACCCGGCTAAGTGTGTCTTCGGAGTAGCCTCCGATAAATTCTTGGGTTTCATCGTCTCCCAATGAGGGATTGAGGCAAACCCAGAAAAGATCAAAGCTCTCGCAGACATGACTTCACCACCAAGCGTAAAGGATGTCCAGCGATTGACTAGACGGCTAGCAGCACTGTCCCACTTCCTTGCGAAGTTTGACGACAAGTACCGGCCCTTCTCTAAGCCCTTAGAGGAACAAAGTCTAACGGGTTTCAATGGACGGCAGACTGCCAGAAAGCTTTCGATGAACTGAAGTGGTATCTTGCCAGCCCGCCGTTACTAGTGTCACCCAAGGGAGGGGAAGAGCTATACCTTTACCTGGCAGTGTCGGAGGCGTCTCTCAGTTCTGTCATCGTACGCTAAGACTCCGACACTCAACAGTCGGTCTACTATGTAAGTAAAACGTTGATCGGCCCGGAGACCCGCTACTTGTGCGCAAAAAAACTGGCCTTAGCGCTTATATTCTCCGCGCGGAAGTTAAGGCTCTACTTTCAAGCGCACCATGTAGTGATTCTTACAGACCAGCCTCTGAAAAGTATACTCCAGAAACCCGACATTTCTAGACGGTTGATAAAATGGGCTATTGAGTTAGGCGAGTTTGACATCGAATTTCGGCCCAAACCTGCTGTAAAGGTGTAGGCTCTGGCTGACTTCATTGTCAAAACTGCGACCCCAGTTCTCGAAAAGCAGCCCGCAGAAAGCGCGGAACTGCTTGACGGAGTTTCGGAATGGATACTCCACGTGGATGGATCATCTACAGACATTGGCAGTGGCGCTGGAGTGGTCCTCACGACCCCCGATGGGTTTTAGGTGAAATACTCCCTGGCTCAATTTTTTGGCAACCAACAACGTTACCGAGTACGAGGCCTTGATGAGTGTTTCCTTAGCATACTGCCTTTCCTTCCTGTGTGCATATATATATATATGTGTTTACTTTACAGGTTACCCAACCTAGACTGCCCCTAAATCGGGAGGGTCCTCACCTTCTTGTTAATAAACGCTGGTCATCCAGGCGGCCCATAAGTGGTCAAACATGAACCTCGGTTATCTGAGCGGCCCATTAGTGGTCGTATTTAAAATCTGATCATCCAGGTGGCCCGTGAGCGGTCTAGTGTGAACCTCGGTCATTCGAGTGGCCCGTTGGCAGTCGTATTAAACTCTAGTCATCCAGGCAGCCCATATGCGGTCGAATCTAAACCTTGGTCATCCAAGTAGCCATTTAACGGTCAAAATCTTAGGGGGCTAGCGCAGCACACGCAACGACCTCCTCAGCGAGCAGATACCGTGATCAGTTAACGATGGTCGAATGGAGAAAAATTCTTCTCCAATGCCGGCCGCCCAAGTCAGCACTTGGGCAACGTCACTAGGCTTCACTCACAAGCCGCCGCTACTAGGCTGGTTAACACAACCGCCTACGAAAAGCCCAAGGACCTCACTCCTTTGGTAGTACTACAATGACCACCAGCTAATTGAGTTGGCCGTCCAGAACAATAGATATACAAACACAAATGCAGTAAAGAGAGATGGACACGAAGTTAAAATTTTTTTCATTTTATTACTTCTAAATATATTACAAAGTACATCAAATGTACATAAATACAAGGGAGGTCCCAAAAATGTACAACACAAAAGCTACGAGGGCGGCGGAGGCCTTTGACTTTCACGAGGCTCCCCTATGAGGCTATCTCTATGCTGCACTGACCGGTTGGATAAATTGATGAGGTCAACGGGGAAGTCGAGATCGGCCAACCACACAATGCGCCGACTGATGTTGACCCCTTCCAACAGCCGCGCGAGCATCATACCCTCAACCTCGTGGGGGCAGATGCGGAGACTCAAGTCGTTCTCCAAGGTTGCCATCTGCGCAGCAAGTTGATCAATACGCGCTCTGGCTCATTCGTTCTCTTCTTTCAAACGGGCAACCTCAGCCTTTAAGTTCGCGTTTTCCGCTTCAACACCTGCTAGAACAATCTCAAGGGCAGCAGTCTCCTCACGGTGCTCCGCCCCCGAAGCCACCAACTTAGCGTCTAGCCAGGCGATCTCTTCCTCCCTATCGGAGATCACCCGGTCTCGCTGGTTCATCACCTTAATGATGGCAGCAACCACCTTCGACTTTTGCATAAAGACAAATGAAAAACAAGTTAGAAATTCTGAAAGGAGAAAATATGCAGAAGGCATCGCAAAGAATTATACCTCCCAAACTCTCCTCGTGGGCCTCTCAGGCCTGGCCTCCAAAAGTGGCACAGGCAGCGGTCAGAAGCGACGCCCTCTTGAGCGCAGCCGGCAGCAACCTCCTCTAGAATCTCGTCCAGGAGCCCCTCATCAACATCATCAGCAGCAACAGCAGGCTCCCCGGCTACAGCCTCCGCAGCAGCTGCTAGAGGATTAAGATCCACCACTAGCTCCACAGCAGGCGCCTGTATGACTGGAGAGCCAACAGATGGCTCCTGCGCCTCCGCCGGCGGCTCACAAGCTGGCTCCGTAAAGGACTCCGTTTGCATCGCTTGAGGGACCGCCTACGGCGCGGGCTGCGCTAAAATAACACTTTCTCCTCGGGCCTCCAGCAAGTCTTCAAAAGATTTTTTCATTCTTGTGGTACTGCCGAGGCCGCTGCAAATCTCGGCGGCGAAGTAATCGGTCCCCGAAGACAACAAGGAGGGCGTCTCCAACACCATCCTCTTGGCCGTGGATCGATAAAGTCATCGTCTGTGGGGCGGGGGTGGATAAGCAGGCCCCTAGAGTCCTTCGGCCGCGCCATCATTGCCTGCGGCCTAAGCTTTTGAACCGGGAAAGGCGGTCTCCAGTTCACCTTCTTGGTCTCTACCCTAAAGACCAAGAAATTCCGTTTAAAATCTAAAATGTGGTCGTTGACCAATTTGGTCAACCACTCTAAGGACTCCATCTCTACCACAGACGGCGTCCCAGTGTACACATCCGGCATCTGGCCCCAATTCTTCACAAAGGGCTAGGTCTTCGCCACACTCACAAAAAAGAACCGGTCTTCCAGTTCTTGAGTGAATCATAAATGGCCGTATTTATTTTAAGGCCAGGACGGGGGACAAGGGAAATCCATTCGCCTCCCTGATTTATTTTGAAGAGTCCCTTCACCATGGACATCGTCAGCCTCTTAGAATGTTTGCGAAGAAAAATACAGAGGGTGAAAATGTACCGTACGGCGTTGGCATGAAGCCAGGTAATAGGGACTCGTAGGGATTGCAGGATTGATTGCAAGTCGTCCGACAGAGGAAGACGAAGACCACTCCTCAGGTGGGCCTCATATATCGTCACGTGCCCTGCTGGTGGAGAGAAGGCCTTGTCGTCCTTACCCGGGATGCTCCACACAATATCCTTGGGAATATTGAACTCGATGCACAACGCTTTCACATCATCCTCTGGAAGAACAGAGGAGATGTCGGCGACGGAGGTTAAGGCCATGGCTAACAGAGAAGCTAGGGTTTCTTTGAGGAACGAGAGAAAGTTGAAGACGAAGAAGGCAAAGTAAGGAGGCGTGAGAGAATATTCAAAACGAGGAGGGAAACTTAAACGGCAAGGTGTGAAACGCCTTAAACCGCCTCAGAAAGGACGCCATCATTCCTGCCACGTGTCGCCTCCCTGATTGGCCCTTCAAAAAGCAAATCCTCTGACACATTAATGGCCTGGACATCGGCCTAATCAAGAGAAGATGCGTGTTTACTTTTGGCTTGACAAGCCGGCTAATAGCCACGCATCAATCAGGGCTCATAGAAAGTTCTCTGGATTCTGGCCAAAGACGGTCAACAGCTCCGGTCAACTTTCTCATCCGGAACTGACCAAAGACGGTCAACAGCTCCGGTTAACTTTCCTCTCCGCCTTTCATAGAGTCCTCCGGGATCCTCAAACAACGAAGGGCAGTGAGGGGCAACTCATCATGAACATACCGGAGGCCAGAATTCTGGCCACCGACATGGGGAGCTAGTGATGGGTATACTATAGTATGGGCTGGCCCACGGTCAAAGAATGCCCCAAATAGCCTGTTGGACAATCAACTCAAATAACGGCCCAACAAGAGGCGAAGGCCCAAATCCTGAAAGGCTCAAAACGGTCAACGCCAGCGTCGACTGTTGAGACGCCAGCAGGCAGCCAACTCGCATACAGACGGTTAACTCGAGCATTGACCGGAAGTACTGTAGCAGCAGGCCCAAAAAGGCGATAAACCTGCTACGGGCCAGGCCCAATTTGGCAGGCGAACTCGTGCACGAAACGTAACGATGCTTTCATGATCACACGCTTTCCTAAAAGTTGATCTTCTCCAAAAAGGCGGCAATGAACTTAACGCCAATGTTGGAGTCAAAACGGCCACAAAAGTATGAAAGACATGAGGTGATTTGGATATCCGTTACACTGTTCAGAAGGAAGAGGATCCATGAAATCATGACTGTCAAGCCTACCAACTCAGAGAAGGCCGCCATTGCCAGTCCAGAAGAACACGTCACCTTGCCCAGAGAAGGTGGTTCTCCTACTATCCATATAAGCCAGAAGTCTTCATTCTGGAAGACACGAACACGAACGCTCACATCGAAACAAAAACTCTTGTACTCACTCTCTAACTTGTCTCCAAGCGAACATTCAGAACATACTTTCTAGAATAACAAAGAGACTTCCTACAGTCTGACTCACGAACGATTACAGAGTTTGAACAAAGACTCATCTCCTCTTTCTCTCTACACAAGCGTTTATCCTCCAATCCCACTAAAGGCCTCCAGGTAACAGGAGACCTTTTTCGGCTTTCTGAGAACTGTTCCCTAAAGCTTACACACTTTCGGGACGCCGCTTTTACTCGCTCTCTGTGAGCAGCAAGCGGGACTCACATTCTCAACGGGCCAACACTCCCGACCATCCTACCCTCTCTCTCTCTTTTGCTTATCAGTTTACGTTCCTCAATTTGAAGGCTTTTTATTGACTTGAACATCGAAGTATTTTTGATGGCATAACCTCCCGCTGACACACTGACCTCTTATTCACTTTAGTGGTGTGTAGGATTCAGACTCAGTGAATGGAGCCGGGTCGAACTATCCAGAGGAATCTGAATTTGTTCGAAGTCGGATCCAGGTACGCTTTAGCCTTTCTATTGGTGATTTTGGTTGTCGCTCTAATTTATTTTTCTTTTTTGTCTCTTAGTTAGTCGTTTTCAAATAGATTACTCAATTTTGTTGTGGATTTTATTTGTACTAAATGACACATTCTTAGTGAAAATTTGTGGTTTCTATGCGAATTTGAAACACATTCTGCGACAGGTGACGATTTCAGATAGACTAAAGCAACATGCAAGAATGCTATTGGGAAAAATAAACCTAAAGGAGATGTTTGCTCCTTCAACTATTGGAGTGGTATGAACTTTCTGGTGTCTGGCTTCTCATTAGTATGTATCTCCTTCACATTGATTATATTTCTTTCCATTATGGGTTCTGAATGGACTTGGACCATCATTTTCCAACAGACTGGAATGTTGGGGTTAGTTACTCCCTTGTGGGTAACTCAACAAATAAATCTTGTCATCGGAGGTTTTGTGAAGAGCAAAACCAGAAAGTAATTTCCTGATGGAGAACTAAAGACGGTCAATGCAGAGGTTGATTGGCGGAGAGCATTTTCGGAGTAAAAAATGTTGGAGCACCCTTTCGAAGAACAGAAGCCGGTCAACTTCGTTGACCGGCTGATGGAGGCTAGCGGCCAAGGAGCGGGACGGCCAATGATGCCCATTGCAGGCACAAATTTGCCTTGAGGCAAAATGGCCGGTTAATAAGTTGACCAGCCAAGAAGGCAAATGGAAAGTGAAGATTTTACCCAGTTGGAATTCCGGTCAAAGGGTTGACCGGCTATGAAGGCAAAATAACTGGTATGCGCAGGATTTACCAGTTGGCCAAAATGAAAGATTTAACCATTTTGGAAGAAAGCAAAATGCCCAATTTGCCAGGTTGGTAGGATTTGGCAGGAATACCTATTTGGCATGAATGGATTTCCTATTTGGAATCCAATTAGGTCCATGGGTGCCAACTTAGATGATTTTCTGAGTATGCATGATCTCAGGATACCGTTTATACAGAATATCTTCAGATTGTTGGCAGGAATAGATTTTATCTGGAATAGAATATTTGACGGATCAACAATATATATGCATACTGTAAACGGTGAAAAAAGGGTGTGAGAAATTCAAGGATGAAAAAAAGAAGAGTGCACCACTAGTAAGAAAGAATAGAGAAAAAACAAAGAGTGTAAACGGATAAGTGTTTTCTTGTTTACCCTGGAGAGGTTTTTTCTTATTATTCTTGAGTGTGTGGCGGGTACTCCATCTCGGGGGTTTGCAACCAATCTTTCACATAGTGGACTTGTAGTGAACTTTGTGTCCTGTGCTTTTTTTTTCCTTAGTAGAGAAGGGGTGTGACGGACCAGGTTATTTTCCTTAAATAACCTCCGTCAAATATAATAATAGACTAATATTCTGAATTAAAATTATTAATTTTTGTAGAAAATTGGGCAGAGTTCCGTTTGTAAATCGAGCGTTTACTAAAATACAAACACCTGTAAATCAACCCTGCACAACAATCCACAACAAAACTACAAGTCTCAATACTCAACACACTACACAGGATCTAATCGCCACCTCCACCGAGGTGGCATCGATATCATAACTCCAGTATAATGCTAGTGGGAAAGGATGTCAATTAGGAACCTCGATCATGACCACAATAAGGACCTGCAGAAGCATAAAAATCATAATATACAGCGAAAATTGATCCATCATTCATCCATACCAAATATCATTAATCACCACCATACATGTCTTATACAGTTTACAAAAGTAGAACAAAATTCCTGTTTCGTACACAAAATCAGCTAAGTCCCAATCCCGAGCCCTGCGTGCAATGTCAATTGTCTATCGCACTTCTATGGCCTATTCTATCTTGTTGGATATCAATGCGTTCTCATTTGAAAGATATACAGTAAGAGTGAGCGTACAACCCAACAAATAAAATCATACATCACTAACTACAGGCAGGTAAAAGTGAAAGTAATAATTGGATGAAAAGTCATATACACAAGACAAAGGAAAACATGAGAGGAAGGAGAATATCCAAGATTATCTAATTCACGTGTTTACCCTAGTTACGTTTTATTTGCTTTCATTATTACTGTTAATCTTTGCAGGCCCCGGGGCCAGTAAGCCGTACTAGCCAACGATGTAAGAGAACGGGAAAAGGAATGTGTTCGCTATACATTCTAAAGCCGGCTATATTTTAGGTCTGTAACACTCAACTATCGGCTACATTTTAGGTTTGCAGCACTCGACCATCGGCTACATTTTAGGCCTATAGCACTCGGCCATCTCAATCGCTCCATATCCCTCGGGGACCATGGCAATCCTCGTTCTTTCATAGTAGTATCTTAAAGCGTACCCTGAATATCACCCACCCTCAGAAGCGGCCGAAGTATTCCTTGGGTTCCCACCGTGATGTACATGGCAAGCTAGAGCATACTACCTCTATGAATTGTGGTCCTAATTTCAAGATTAGTCTTAATCTTTTAAAGGGGAATCCACCATTTGCCATATACATTCTCCAATCGGAAAATCACATTCCTATCACATATCTCCATCCGGGAGACCAAATCCATCATATTGTACTTTGTGGATTCCCTTTCGTTATTTGTTCGGTTCCTTTCTTTCTTTTGAAACTTAAATCTTTCAACTATTAAATTCAACTCGTAAGAGAGTTTGGTTTTACTTACCTCTGTTGGTCAAACACCACCTTAGAAGCCTCCGGGACGCATTCCCCTGCTCCCGGTGCACAATTACACATTTTCAGGGCTTATAATTTGACACAAACATTTAGTCATAAGTTCCATCACAATTGAAGAGAGCTAAAGCATGCACATTTATCTTCCATTTTCGGGTGAACAGTGTCAGGCCACTTTTAGAGGGTTCAAACACCGCGAACGGGTCAATTCTTGCAAAATCGGGCGTCCGATCGATATATAATTACAATTGGGATGCAGAGATTCATATTTTAAGGTCACTTCAACATATTATGAAGGTAGAAACATGCAAATTCTCCTTTTTATCTCTGGTGAACAATAACAGTGCCCTTTTAGAGGGCCCGGACGCCGCGAACGGGTCAAAACGCGCGAGATCGATCACACGGTGACATATATACACATTTGGGATGTAGGGATTCACATCTTGGGGTCAATTTAACGAAATAAGGTGCGAAAATGGAAAACCCCCAATTCCTGTAGGTTAGGGTTTGGTGGTACTCCACCAACCGGATCAGTGAGTAAATTAGACAATAAATTACACAATCTTTAGTCTCAAGTCACGGGTATTATATTTTTTATGGTTTGGGTGGGTATCGAGACGAAAATACCCGATGATAAACAAAAAATATCGAAAGAGGGAAGTTAGTGAGTATGAGAACACTTACCTCGACGCGTGCTATCACTTTTATAATTGGCTCTCGGATGGATTCAGACTCTATGCCTCGATCTCCTCCTTTCTCTCTCTAAAACCGGCGCTCTCCCTCTCTCTTCCTCTCCAAAGCATTCCGGAAATGAGGGAAATGAAGAAACGCGAAGCAGGTCGCGTCTTTATACTCGTCAGGGCGCTGGAGCGCGGCCTCGCTGCTGGCCTGCGCTCGAGCTCGCACAGGCGCTCAGCAGGTGGGGGAGCTACTGGTTTTTGGCGCTCGAGTTCAACTCGAGCGCGCAGCAGGTGTGGCCTGCTGCTTTCGCCACTGCATTTTGTGCTTGAGTGCACAGCAAGCACAATCTGCTGGTAGCGCTTCAACAGCAAAATCCCGAGATTATTTACCAATTTTTCTTCCAATACACATACTTAAACGTCCAATAAGTCTAGTATTATTTCTTCCAATGCACATGCACAAAGAACAGATGATGCAATTTAAATTTCAGATTTTTGCTAGAATAATTCAACAGCTATTGGATCTTATTTCTAAGGTTCAAGCTTGTACTTGGATGTGGTATGAAATATATCTGCAACTTAAGCATGTATATTGCATGGGAAATTTTCTAGAAGAATCAGCATAGATTAAGCCAGTCATTTGTATCCCTCGTGCAAAATGCATGACAAAACGAATAATTCAACTTAGCTCAGATGGATTTGTCCCTTGTGCATTCATTTAGCGCCACGTCTGGCAGGACAGGACCATTCCTATAACAACAAGATTTCACGAGTGGGACCAATGTGAAAAAGCACGTTTTGGTGCCTTCGTGAACAATCAAGTTTCGACCCCGAAAATTATAGCGGAAGTAAAAATAAATAAATATTCGATACACGTAAAGGATATTTAATTCTATATTCTAACGAGATAACAAGCATGCACTATACAAATAATTATAAACAATAACAATAAAGACGCGATTTTTGGTGACGAAGTGAAAACTCGATACCCACGGTATCGAGAAAAAGCACTCCGGGCTTCAACGGCCAGGGAAGTAATGCACTATGAAAATCAACTTACAGACCGGGTGGTAACGACGCGCTAACCTAGCCGACTTACTCCCGTCACGTGATCCATACCAAGGAACTCCTTAGATTTGTCCGCGGCAACGGAACCGGATACCTTCCGGTCTTCACGTCAATCTTCCCTCTCGTGCCACTTGAATTGCCAACCACGATCGGATCTCCTTCTTCACGAACCAACGTCTCCAACGAAGGTAGAAGGATGAAAGTTTGAATGGTGAAAGAAAAAGAAAAATGGTGAGAAAACTCTTTAAATCATAAAGCTCAAAGTTATATCTTTTGGTTTTTCTCAAGAGAAGCTAAATCAATGAAGCATGTAAGGCTTTCTTCTCAAGTTTAATGACTTCACAAGATGTCAACAAAGGCTGTGGCGTGCTTAGGGTTTCAAGAAAATAAGGTATGAATTTATAGTGGAGCCAAAAACGCGTTCAAAAATTCTGCCCGTTGCACCGGCGCTCGAGCGGCCAGAAGGCGATCAGCGAGCAGGCACCCTACTGGTTTTTCGGCTCGAGCGGGTATCGAGCTCCTAGCGAGCCGGGCACCTACTAGATTTTCGGCTCGAGCGGGTATCGAGCACTAGGCGAGCGCGCGGGCTTCGGATGGCTCGAGCGACTAGAGGGCGGAACGGATATAACGGACTTTAACCCGACAACCCACAACCCGACATTAATACAATAATACATAAGGTCACGGAATATGTCAATTAAATAAATGTCTCTAACACAATGGATATAATCGAACCACATATATAGTCAGTAACTTACCAAAAAAAAACATATATAGTCAGTCGGTCATCATATCCCTAGTCTTTGGCCTCGTTAAAGTGTTAAATTCCTTGTTTTATCGTATATCCTCTTAGCAATTGCTTGGTGGTTGTGGGCAGACACTCTGGTTTCTTATGAAATCTTTTCTTGTAACCTTTTTGCTTGAATTATTAGCCATCTTCACAACAGCTTGCATGCATTGAATGTGATTGAGCCATTTTCTTTGTGTATTATTTCAAAATATTCTGTCGCTCTGCAGAGATGGAGCCATTCCATCCGTTACCCGTGTAATGGGAGGAAACCTTCTTAAAGGTATCATTTAATACCAATGACATTTTCTGTTCCTTATTCTGGCAAACTTTGGGTTGGCAAGGAAGTTGACAAGCATCTGGGGCTGTTTTTCAGGTTTACGAGTGTCAGAAATTCATATGCCCCCTAATTGTTGGCATCATTATAGCACGTTATGTGGCCCTGCCTCTTACGGGACTTCTTGTTGTTGAAGGGACTATTCATTTTGGCTGGGTTACTAGGGATCCATTATATCAATTCATTCTTTTACTTCATTATGTTGTTCCACCAGCAATGAACATCGGTATGTTTACTCTTTAAGCTTCCATATGATCTTGAATTTTTCTTTTTGACTAGCTGCTCCATTTTTTAGCATTATTTTAATGTGCCACTCTCATTTTCCTCTATACGGGCAAATGAACCATGCAAGATGCACGTGCACCCTGTTGCTTCCATTTTAAAAAGAAAAATAAAACTAGAAGACATGCCAGGGTACATGGCTCTTTCCTCAGTTTATGAGGTTACAAGATTCCTTTGTGAAAACAACATTTCTTTTTTTTTTTTTTGGTAAGTAAGTGTGTATTTTGGATTATAGGGAGAAAAGTTTACAAAAAACTATATTATAACTCCAAATTTTGACTTGGAGTTAGAATATAGGACGCTGGGGCATACCCCGAGCAACTGGTACATTTGAGAAAAACTCAAAAAAAAAAACTCCTAAGAGGAGCAATCTAACAGAACATAGAAAATGAACACAGTCATTTTACATAATCAGATTCAAAATCTGTTACTCCAGAGGTAACAGGATCAACGAAAACAACAACATTTCATTTTTCACATTTTTTGGATGTCCGGTGCTGAAAAAAAATTCATTGTAGAGGTCCTAAAATTTCAGGAGCAAAAGAACTTGGATCTTATGATCATATCCAGCTGAAAATGCAAATTATTGAAGAACAAATGTTCCTTGAAGATGACCATGAATTTTCAACTTCTTGGATAAATGTAGTTTGAATAGTAAAGGCAAGGATTATTAGGATTTCTTGAGAAACAAAACACAATCGGTGAAGCGGAAATGAACCATTAGAAAAAATCATGTGACAATCTTTGAAGAAATCTGCTATAAAAGTATCTGATTATAAATATAACCCCACTCTAAGATCCCTTTACTATATAACATGAGTGAATAACAGTTAAATATAATTTTTAATACATTGTAGAACCCACAAAAGAAGAATACACAGAAAAAACGAGCAATCAAATGAAAATACGTCCCATAAACAATATTAGAGTAATATACTCAACTTTGGCAAAGAATGAAATTCAAATCGGACCACAATCGGATGTCAAAAATCTTTCCCTACTTTTTTCATATATTTTTTCTCTTTTCATGTGGCGCCCCTATATTGAAAAGGATCTCTAATCTTTGCCCTAAAATCATATAGAGCCTTTTCTACTCCACGTGGCGCACGTGTGTCCTTCAATTGTGATACAGGCATGCCCATTATGTTACAATGCGCAAAGGCGCCCATCATGCACCTATTAAACACAATTGTTTCCAATTCATTGGAAATAACTTTCACTTAAATGAATTTTGCATGAACCTTAGTGAATAGTGTTGATACTTGCATGAACCCTACGTGAATATTTCCTCATAACCTTGTGGGAGACCGCTCACTACTTCAACAGTCACTATCATCTCTTATCTTTGGCTACTCCTCCCCCCACGGGGATCCCGATGTCATCCTCTGTAAACTTAAACAATACCCTCTTTTGGTCCTTTGAAATGCTTGGAGTATAGCTGATCCCCTTTGTTGTCTTTACCATGGTGACATTGCTTTCCTTTGCATTTCTCTTCGACCTCTTCCCGCTATCTTGACCAAACATCCTATTGGTCATCTTGGCGTTACCCTTAGCAATCTGAGCCACCATTTAACATTGACTTGATTATATGCTTTTTCTTGTCACAATTGAGGCGTCTTCAGTAAGCTTCCTTTAGTCTTTACAAAATGCCATCAAAAGCCCTTCTCATAAAATTTTTGATTGAAATAAAATTCGATGGACATTTAGAGCCTGTCACACTCCTTTTAATACGAGTTTCAACTTGTTATTTGTCCATATGCTAACTTCCCCAACGCCCACTACCCTCAACGAGCCATCATTATCCATCTTCTATATCCCGTAGTTTCCAAATGAATAAAATATGAAGATAGGCTTTCTCGATATCACATTATGTGAGAATGTACTATCCATCACCTAACTTGTCTTATGGTTTGTGAAACTCTGCCTTCCTCGTGTGAACCACTAGAAAGTCTTTGTAGGTAGCAATAGATGCTCAATCGTTACTGGCATGATTCCTCATCTCTTATTGCTCGTTACTATCCTCATTCTCCTACTTTTTGTTTTGAAATAATCCTACTTCATAAAGTTCTTGTCATAATGAAAGCACTTGATGTCCTTAAGCTTTTACCAGTTATTGCTCCTCTCTAACTTGCTACCGCGCTCCCTTGATTTTCCGTGTCCTTGACCACTAGTGAACACCAAGGCACTTGGCTACCCCAAAATCTCATCATTTTCCTTCCGCTTAGACTTGTTTGTTAATAAGGAAGCAATGATCTTATTGAAATTGAGCTTATCCTTTACGAACAGTAATGTTGTGACAATACGATTGTATAAGGAAGCCAATGAAGTCAACAAAACCAATACTTTGTCTTCATCCTTAATTTTCTCATTAAACACCGACATTTGCATTAAAATCCAATTAAACTTATCAAAGTATTTTTTAAAACTTTCCCCTTCCGACAATTGGAAACCTTAGAATCTCTTCTTCACATATAATCTTAATGTCGGAGATTTGGATTTATACCTGCCTCATAATTTTATCCAAACCTCTACTAGATCTGATAAACTGATGACTTTTGAAGTGTTATCTATATCTATACCATATAATTTGATTAGCAAGATCTCTCTTATCTTTACTACTCATTATCTTTCATCCTCTTTGACTTGTCTTCCTTTTTCTTTAGTGTTTTTATCATTCTTTTATGGGTTAAAACGTTCCACACTCTTTCTTGCCAAATAATAAAAATGTTTTGAATATTAAATTACTTAATATAAAATGGCAAACCCTTAGACATTAACACCATCAAATTATAGTTTCTACAAACTAGAAAAACCTATACTCTAATACCATTTATTGGGATTCCTTGAAAACAAAAATGTGCACACAATAGGTGTAACAAAAACAAACCTTTGAATCTTCCGTTAATTATTAGCAAACAAACATTGTGATAGTATTAAGAACAAAATCACCCAACTAAGTATACAAGTTATACACTAATATTTAACGTGAAAAATTTTTATCAATCAAAGAAAAAATCACATGATAATCTTCAAAGAAATCTACCATTAAATTGCTTAGTTACAAATATAACCTATCTTTTGAGATCTATTCAATACAATTCGAGTGAATGATGGTTAAATGTGACTCTCAACACACCTTATAACTTACAAAAAAATATATATTGAGAAAATAAACTAAATAAAAATACATCTTAGAAAAAATGCTAGAGAAATGTATTCGACCTTAATGAAAGATTAAATTCAAATTAGACTACAACTAGATACCAAAAATCTTCCTCCTCTATCTTTTTTCTCATCTCTCTCCTCATGTGGGCCCTTTATTGAAAATGATCTCTAATATGTGTCCTAAAATCACAGAAAGCCTTTTATACAACACGCAACACATGTGTGTAGACGTGCGCCCATTCTATTGCAAATGCACATAGGCGCCTATCGTATGTCTATCAAGCGCAACTATTTCTAATTCGATGGAAATAAATTTTGTTCAAATGAACCTCAAACAAAATTCCAGTAAACAGCATTGCTCGAGTGACCCTTGCAGGAATCTCGCACGAACCTACTTGATTACTCTAGAAGTGAAACACATTACTTCCAATGAATATGGAACTCACAAAGTTATGATCTAAAATCCAACAAGGATAATATTATCATAGATGATTTAATTATTTTTCATTGTCAGCTTCTTGAATCAAACTGAAAATATTGAAAAGAAGAAACTGTTAAGATCTAGATTTAACCAAATAGGTGTGAGGGAACAACTTTCCTCCCCGATGAAAAAAGATGGTAAGAAAAATAACAAAGAAGCAAAAGAGAGTGATGATGTGATGGTATTATAATAAACACCTACGTCATTATTTGAGGGGTTGGATTTCTATGTAGCATTTGTAATCATCAACTGTACTCTTTTCCCTCTTTGTACGGAACTGTGTGTATAGCCTTATATACCACCATCACAAGTTCACTTCCTTGCAGCTTTGCTGAAGAAATTTCCTAGCACCTCTGGTTCTTGTTCCACATAGTAGGCTTAAATGTTGGTCCATTTTGATGCTATAGATGATACGGTGGATATTATTGGGAATTTAGATGGTCAAAAACGTGGGATAATAACTCTCAAACAAAATTTACTTCAGACGCATTTGGGCGTCATCAACATGCATATTCTGTTTTAAATCTACTCGCTGAAGAGAAAATGTTGCTTTTGTTGTAAACGGCTTTATAGGAACATCTGCTCTAGTGTTAGCTTTATTGGGAACCTTTTGCTGTGAAACTCGAGATATTTAGTAAGCATATTGACTCTGCAAAGAAAAATGGACCAATCTTGCTTCTCCCTTTTTTTTTTCTTTCTCCTGAGTTACCAACTTGCCATCTTTCTTACATCTTCTGCTAATGAAGTAGCCAGCTTGCCATTACACACTTTATCTCAGCAAGAGCAATGCAATATATTGGCAACAATGTTCATCTTCAACTAATTGACTGAGAGTTATTTGTGTTCCGCATATTCAACACTACTACTATGTCTTACTTTAGCAACGGATTTGGCGCTGTTTACTCCTCTCACAGGTACAATAACCCAATTGTTTGGAGCTGGTGAGAGCGAATGTTCAGTGATCATGTTGTGGTCCTATGCGTTGGCCTCAATCTCCCTTACTTTCTGGTCAACATTTTTCATGTGGCTAGTGGCGTGAATTCAGCTGTTAGATTCCAGGGAAAATGTCTGAATAATATGCAAACTAGAAGGCTGAGGATTCTACTGCTTCTCTTTGATGCAAGTTAGTAGAGACGAGTACTTTTGTATTCCTTAAATGCCCTACTTTTTGCTACAGTACTAATTGCTTGAGCTCCATGCCCTTGACATCCCATTAAACTTTACCAGAACAACTCAACAGCCAAAACGGAAGTATTCTATAATGGAAACTCATATCTTTAGCTGAATTTCATGGGATTTGACATTCTACTGTTGGCATGCCATAGAATATTAAGCACAATTATATCTAGTGCTCCCATTGTTGTTGATGCAGGGACCAACCCCAGAAACAAAATTAAGCAAAAGTAGGTACCTTAATGCAAACATATCAATATCTCAAATACTGTAGAAGCCCTCTGTCAGCAGGTTTCAAGCTCTCAAGGCATGCAGCAGTGGCCGCTGGCTGTGGCTCACAGCAGCAGTTATTGAAGCATGGGAGCTCCATAGCTTTCTTGGCCGTAATCTGCTTTGATGGCTCATACTGCAACATCTTTAGACCCAATGACTGAGACATTGAGCTCTTCCTCCCCCTGATCATGATGATATCATTTCCATGCTTGAAAGACAAAAGCTTAGCTACTCTTATCATAATACAATCAAACACATGTATACATAAAAGGGCGAAAAAAAAAAAAAAGAACCGCATAACTTATTGTATGAAAATATAGCGAAGAATGTAGGGTACTAAATGTTGGGGATCGAACCGCTTATTTAAATTGTGAGAAAATAATTGACAATGCACAACAAATAAATAATTATCACAAATAATAAAAAATACATAATTTTATGTAGAAAACTCTCTTTGTAAATCAGAGAGAAAAACTACAGGACTATACGTCTGAAAATTTACTATAGAATGTACGTTCAGTTACACAAATCCTAATAAATATAAGGAGAAAACACATTATAATAAATGAACTCGAATAATAATGAGTACAAGACAAAAGAGAAAAAATAAGATTGATAAAATATTTTTTTTTAACTTAAAAGAACAGTGTACCTAATGTCGGTGGAGCCTAAAACACGATTCGAAACTTATTCAGATATTCAAACATTCATTTTCTCCCTTTCATTTATCTTTTTTTTTTTTCACATTGTTGACGCTCAAAATCTCAGAAATATAAAAGCGACAATCCTAAAATCGCATTAGGCCCATTTATATTAGGAATGATGCTCAAGTGCCTGTCAGGTGTGTGTCATGGGTGAGCCCATTGTAATCTCTGCACAAGCGTCCTACTCGGGTGTACATTTTCTCTTTCCCTCTGTCGGAAAAGAGCGAGATTGATCGGTCTGCTCTGGATGCTTCATCTCATTGGCTTCTTCAGCTGTTACGTAGGTCCGGGTAATTGATTCCACCTCTTAGAAGGTTTGTGGGTTATTGTGTGTCAAATGCCTAGAGAAGTCACCCGATTCCAATGCAAAAATGAAGCTGCTGAGTTTTACTTCTTCAGTAAGCTTTGAAATTCTCCGGCTTCTGCAGTAAACCGCTCTAGGAACTTTCCTAAGTTCTCACCCGGCCTCTGCTTTATGTGGGTAAGGTACCATGGCTGCTTTTTTTCGTGGCGACTTGAGCCATACAGAGCCAGGAAACTGTCTGTGAGGTCTTAGAAGCTCCAGATCGAATTTGTTGGGAGCCGGTAGAATCAGATCCTGTCATCTCCCTTCAAAGTGAGAGGGAAACACTAGCATGGAAACCTCTTCTGGGCCCTGGAAGCTCAGTAGGGTGCGGAAGTAATCTAGGTGATCTATAGAGTTGGTACTCCCATCGTAAGGTTCCAAGGTTGGCATCTTGAACTTGTGCGGCAACGATTGTGTCCATATCTCCATGGTGAATGAAGATCTTTTCAAATCGGCCGCATGTTCGCCGTCTTCATCTTTGAACATGAGGTTCCAAATTTTCTAAACTTTCTCCTCCACCCATGAGGAGGTTGCAGGCCCTTTAGAGTTGAGGAAGGCCCTCAACTCTGCGCGTTCGACCTTGCGGCGTGGCGTCGGTCGACTACTGTCACTCATTGGCGGGGTGATGTGAGAGGCTCTCTCCTACGCGGGAGGTCCCTGCTCATCCCGAGAGTACCTAAAATTTCTTCTCTTGGGGCTCTCCTCAGGAGTCCCATGGCTCAATCGCCCCTCAAACCTTAAATGGCTTTCAATGTTGGAGGCCATAGGGATGTAAGAGTTGTCCTGCCTGGTGGCCTTTTTGGTCAGCTTCTTCCTTTAGCCTTCCCACCTGGAGGTTGGTATGTGGACTGACGAGGAGTTAGCCCCCTACTTCTGCTTGTCTGGCGCATGTAGAGCATTTGGAGCATCTGTGATATTTTATTTATTTGCTTCGCCATTGCCAGGAAGACTGGAGCAGGTTGTTCTCCGGCCCGACTACCAGCTGAGTGGTCGTTGTTAGGAGAGGTAACTTTCTTAGTGGGAATGCTTACTTGTGCCCTTGTGTTCACCATATTGGTAGATGATACAGATTCAGGAGAAGTAGTTGATCGGCATTTTATTATCCTTCTCACAGATGGGGTCAATGATGTGTCGTGGATCCAAACTTTGAACGGATTCAGGTTGAACTGCTCTTCTGGTTTCGATTACATTCCTATACGCTTGGGATCCTGCACACCACAATAAACGGCAAGGAATCGGAGGAAAACGGCGGGACTCGTTCTCCGATTTATCCTCCGATGCTCAAATCAGTAATTGATTTTTCAAGAATAAAAAGGTAAAAATAGAGATTACAAAGATGAATGCTGGGTGATGGATTTGAGAATGAGAATCAGATATGTATTCAGAGAGTGGCTTTGGTTGTGAAATGCTCGTAGTGAGCAGCCTCTTTGAATACTGAGTTTGCAGGAAACTAGTAGCAGAAGAAAGGGTTGAATGATCAGATGCTTGAGAATTAGAGAGCTTTTTGCTAGTTTGAGTATGCGAGAGAGTGTGCCCATGGAGTTAGTCTCCATAACCTTTTATAGTCGTGAGCCTATATTGCCTTCCTTAGGTGGCATGGTGAGATACCTGCCTTCTGAAAGGATCGTTTCTTTTTCTCGTGTGGATACGGGTGCCATTCTTGGTTGTAACGATCAAGAACGAGCATTCCTTTCTTTCTGCAGAGGCGTCGCACGCAGTGACCGTTGAGGCTGCCTCTGCGAGTCGTACGCTGTCTCAAGAGCTTTCATTGCGGAATGTACTCTGATTCTAGGGTATTTTCGTTACAGAAAAAATTGCCATTCTTAAAGTTGCGGAGAATTAGGACAGATGACCGTTGTGTTTAAGAAGGTTCATGTAGGGCAATTTCAATTTGGGTTGCGTTTATTTTGGACTGCGTCCAACCCACTTTCCAAAGATAAACGGGCTATTATAGATTTTAGGCCACTTACCCTTTTGGGCCGGTCCACTACGGCCGTCCCCATCAATGTTTTTAATTACTCTCATAAATTTTTCATTTATTTAATAAAAAATAATGATTGTTAATTGTTAAGTGTTAATTGTACACCTTAAACTGTATTGTCACTGGCTTTTATTTTTCTCTTTTTTTAGT
>JAODPA010020517.1:0-13015 GCA_025585075.1 Nepenthes mirabilis | reverse complement strand
GATTACTTAAAAATTTAAAATTAAATAGAAGTTAATAAAACTCATTTCAACTAAATCTAAAAACTGTCATTAAAATGAACTAAAAAAATTGCTCATGTTATTTACGCATATATATGATGAATAATTTTATCGTTTATAAGATAAAAAAATAATCAATTTTGATGTGTCTTGTATCCAAATTTTGAATGGGTTGGGGTCGACCTGTCTATCATATTTCGATCTCCATCTGTCGAGTTTAGGATCCTGCACATCACAACTTAAAATAAGAGGTCAGGTGATGGCAAAATTTGATTCTACTGAAAATACTCCAACGCTCAAGTCAGTGTAGAGTATTTTGAGGATAAGAAGGTGAAATGTAGTGAATGCAAAGATGGATACTTGGAATGTGTATGGGTACGTTAGTGGGAGGTGTACTTGTGGAAAGAGTGGCTTGAATTTTGGAAGTTCACGAGAAGCATTTTTTTCCAGTACTCAGCCGCAGGGGACTACTAGTAGAGAGAAAAGGAGAAAGCGTTGAAAAGCTTGAGAGCGTATAGAGTTTCTATGAACTTTAGTTTGCTAGAGGGTGTTTAGTAGGTAGGAAAGAGCATACATGTGGAGTGATTCCTTATGGCCTTTTATAGCCATGGGCCTCCACCACCTTCCTTACGTAGTGAGGGGGGATGCCCACCTTCTGTGGGGATCATTGCTTTTCCTATTGGATGCAGGCGCCATTCTTGACTGTAATGGTCAAGAAGGTGGATCTCTTTCCTTCTGCGCATGGCAACTGTTAGGGTTTTCTCTGTAGATTACGCGCTGATTTGTGCGCCTTTCTCCCAATATGCGCTCTGATCCTAGGAGGTTTCCGTTACATTGGATATTGCCTTCTTAGAGATGCAGAGAATTAGGGTAGACGACAATTGAGGCTTGGAAAGGTACGCGTGGGCCGATTTAGACATGGATCATCTTTATCCTGGGCCGTCGCCGGCCTACTTGCTACTTCTCTGGTAAACGGCAACATTGACCATCCTGGGCGCAACTGGGTTATTGTTAATCTTGGGCCACTTGCTCCTTTTAAGCCGGCCTACTATTGGTATCCTCACCACTAGCTCCCATGCTGGTGGCTTAGGATTTCAGCCTCCAACATACTTACGATGGGACGCATCTGGCTGTGTGGCCTATAAAGAGGAAGTTTAATGAGAAAACTTGCAGTTGCTTGAGTCTGTTGACTGTTGCGCTTGAATCAGGTGGATGGAGCGGAAAAGAACATTGACTAGATTCGTTGGCCACAACATCAGAATCCAGAGAATTGAGCTGAAAAGAATGTTGACCGGATTCGTTGACCACTACGTTAGAATCCGAAGAACTGAGCAGGAGAGAATGTTAACCGAATTCGTTGGTCGTAGCGTAAATCTGGAGAACTGAGCTGAAGAAAGTATTGACCGGATTCGTTGACCGTTACACTAGAATCTGGAGAACTGGGCTGGAGAGAAAGAGTTGATCGGATTTGTTGACTGCAACATTAGAATTCGAAAAGTTGAACTAGAGAGAGCGTTGATCGGATTCATTGACTGTTACTTTAGAATCTGGAGGACTAAGCTGAAGAGAAAGAGTTGACTAAATTCGTTGACTACAACTTTAGAATCTAGAGAACTGAACTAGAGAGTGTATTGATCGAATTCGTTGACCGCGATAATAGAATTCAGAGGACTTAGTTGGATAGAGTGTTGACCAGATTTGTTGACCATTATGTTAGAATTTAGAGGATGGTATGGGCTGAGAACGACGCCAGACGGACCATCGAAGGGCCGAAGAGTCGTTTTAGTACTCTGAGTGGCCTATTGTTCTCTGCTACGTGTTGTCATACAGTGAATTTGCAATCATTGCAATTAATTTGCTTCAGGATTTGATTTGAAAGTGCCATCTCTAGAATCGACACGTATCCGTTATGATTGCCACGTCTTTTTGATGCATTTCCTTACTCCAATGACTGTGAACTTTATAAAAGCCTTGCGTCAATTCAAACTTTCCACACATTTCTTCTTAAAAATTATAAGTCCTTGTTTCTCCTCTTGCTCTGATCCCATGGCTCTTTCAGTTATTGAAATCTATTCAGTCATTTCTACTGGTGAGGTGAGGGAGTTATACATCGAGTTTAATATCCCATCGTACATTGTGTTTTCGATGCCTAGGGAGCCGAATAGGGCTTGCTCTCCTCTTACTGGCCATATCACTGTGTACGAGGCTCACCTGCGGAGTGGGCTTCGCCTCCCTATCCCATAAGAGTTACTCCTCATCTTCACGGTGTTTGGTGTTCCCATCGCATAGTTTTGTGTGAATGCCGTGCATTAACTTTGTTTGTTGTCCATATTCCTTCGCCACCATTCACGACTGTTGACGGTGGAGACCGTCAGGGTCATGTTCCGGTTCACCCAGAGTGGTGACTGGATTTCCTTGTCTTCCCTAAAGCTGCGTATCAGCAACACGATTTACGATTTGGTCTAAAATTGGAAGGACCGTTTTTTTTTTGTTCGCGTCACAGATGGCTGGCCCTTATCCCGGGATTGAGACAAGGTCCCTGATGATCTTACCGGGAAGCCCATGAAGAAGGAGGTGGAGATGGTGGAGCCATTGCTACAATTGGTGAGGGGACATCTCTCCGAGTTTAGGAGGGATCACCTGGTTTCTAAGGAGGAGGCCAAGAGAGCTCATTAGGGTCCTCCTCTCCCTATTCAGAAGTTTAAGACTCCACCGGTGCAATCGCAGCCCAAGGGAAAGGCTGGCGTTCTCACGATTGGTGTTGCTCCTAGCAGCCCTAGGAAGAAGAGAGTTATACCAGCTGAGCCTGCTTCATCGTCTTCCCCTGAGCCAGATTGCAGGAAAGCTTGGCGGCTTGTTAGAGTTGGAGAGCACTCAGGGGTTGATGCTTCTATGGTTGACGTTGGAGGTATCGAGAGAGCCACTACGGGAGGCGCTGGCATTGAACCATCACTACTGGGTGACTTGGCGGCACATGTCGCACCAGTGGAACTGTTGCTCGAAGCCACCGGATTGGAGGAGCCAATCGCTGAGCTGCATGCTTAGCCAATGGAATTGGCTTCCGAAGAACTTGTTGAAGTGGCTGGCGTTATTGCAGAGCTAGCTCAAAAGGCCACCACTCCAAGTCTCCTGATCATCCTGTCGGAGGAGTCCGCTGGTGATGCTACAGCGGAGCGAGCTTAGGAGGTTGTCGTTCTTAATCTCCCACCGTCAATCCCTGGGTCGCAGGGCCCATCAGCAAGAAAGAAACGAAAAGTCTTCTCGGTAATTTCTTCTAAGTTCTCCATTTTCTTTTTTCTCCACTATTGTAGCTTAACTTCTTTTTATTTCTTGTAGCAAGTGAAGATTGTAGGTGTAGTGGTCAAGGGACTACACTAGTGGGATGTGGTGATTCAAAACCCAGGGGAAGAGATTCTCCAATTAGGGGAGCAGTTGAGCCAATTGAGTGCTCAAGTTCGACTGCTCTAAAAGGAGAAGGCTATTCTCCAGTCAGAGTTATCTGAGCTGAGGGTGTAGTCGGCTGGGCTAGAAGAGAGGGCTACTCGGGCAGAGAGGCTCACGGGTGATCTTGGGTTAAGATAGTTATGCTTGAGAACGAGTTGTCCACCCGTCTGCGTCCTTAGGAGGTCACTCAAGTGCAGTGGGCCAAGTTATGGGAAGGCATCAACATTTATCGCCAAATTGTCAAGGCTGTAGATCCTAACTTTTCTATTGGAGTCATTGACCCAATGAACCGTGGTGCCCAGTGGCATGAGGGCCTGATTGACTTTGCTTGGGGCTCACAGGGGCCTCTCCTGCATCCTCCTGGGAGTTCTGCTCCTTAGTTGGGATTTTTATACTTTTTGTTCTTCATTGTACTTGTAAATAACGTCTTATTAATAAAGAACTGATTTCGTTGACACATCGAGTTCTACAACTTCACCCGACTTTCTTTTTAGTTATTCTTTTGTGCTGACTGGTAGGCCGGCTTTTTTCACTTCGTGTGGAATGGATCAATGATTGTCGCAGCCTGGCTATTTGAAGACGTGTGTCGTGCCCTCAGAGAGATCCTATCAGGATGAGTCATTGTATCAAGCAATTCTTACATACGAGCACACTTTTGTTTAATGAATTGAGCTTTCGCATTGTGTGGCGCTGCCATGTTGTGACTCTGGGCAGCCAGCTTTCTATTGGAGTATTTGTTCTTTCACACTTTGCCCCGATTTATCGACAGTTATAGACTGACTGTGCTATCTCCTACTGGAGGAGGTTGTCACGAGTGCTGTTTAAGCCGCCTAGGATTTTGTATTAGATTGCAAATGGGCCACTTGGGATGGAACCAAGGTTTAATTTGATCGCATATAGGCTGCTTGGATGACCAAGGTTTAAATCGGCTGCTACTGGCCACTTGGATGACCAAGATTTAAGTTAGCTGTTGTCAGGCTACTTGGATGACCAATGTTTAATTACGAATGAGTAAAATTCGCTCGACTTAGGGGCAGTCTAAGTTGTCTATTCTTATGCTACTTGCATGCATGCATTCATATGGAAGCAAAAGGGAAAAAAAAGAAACAGAGAACAACATGCTTATGAAAAGGGAAAATAACATCTTTTATTAATTAACAGTGTATGTTACAAGCACACCTTAGATCACACAGATGACCTACCTGGATTTTCATTGACAATAGCGATTTAGGTGGACCGCGTTCCAAGTTTGTGGGGCCAACTTGCCATTTTAGGTTCGGAGTTTATATACTATATTCCGCAGAATAATTGAGATCAGGAACAGGCATTCCCAATTCGGGAAGAATTTGTTCCGTTTGGCTATTTTGCCCGTGGCCTCTATATTTCGTAAGACCAAGTCTTCAACTTTGAATTGCCGTGCTTTTACTTTCTTATTGTAATAATGAGCGATTTGTTGTTGGTAGGTGGCTGTTCGTATCCTGGCCGCATCGTGAGCTTCCTCCAGCAAGTTTAGGCATTCCCTGATCTTTTGAGAGTTGCCAAGTGGATCAAAAGCTTCAACCCTAAGACTTGGGAGCCCGATCTCAACTGGTATCACAGCCTCAATCCCATAGTAGAGGCTAAAGGGTGTCTCACGAGTCGATTCTTTAAGAGTCATTTGGTATGACCATAATGTAGAGGACAGTTTGTCAACCCTAGAACCCCCTGCGTCCTCCAACTGGGTCTTTAGACCGTGCAGTAGCGTCCGGTTAGTGATTTTCACCTGTTCGTTCACTTGGGTGTATGCTATCGAAGTGTGGACTAATCTAATACCCAAATTGGTGCAATACTTAGTGAAGCATTTTTTCAAAAGTTAAATTCCATTGTCAATCACGATGACTTCAGAAATGTCAAATCTACTCACTATACTTTGGCGGACAAATTCCAGGGTGTTGTGCTTGGTGATCCTCGCCAACGGGGCAGCTTCAACCCATTTAGTGAAATAATCTATACCTGTGATGATGAACTTACTTTGTCTGGTAGTAATGAAAAATAGGCCGAGAATATCGAGCCCCCATTGCTCGAAAGGCCAAGGTGTTTGGAGGGATCACACTCTGCGGGTGGCTGGTGGTGGAAGTTGCGATGGAGTTGGCAATTCTCATACTTCTTCACAAATTCTAGAGTGTCCCTCTTCATTGTTGGCCAGTAATATTTTTGGCACATGACTTTGAACATTAGGTTCTTGCCGTCAATGTGTGATCCACATACCTCGAGGTAGACTTCTCTTAAAGCGTAGTCGGCCTCCTCTGGAGTAAGGCGCCGAAGGTACAGAGTCGAGTATCCTCGACAATACAGCCTTTCGTCAACTATGGTGTACCAACCGGCCGTCTTTTTGATCTGCTTAGCCTCATCTGCACTCTTCACCATTAGAGACTTGCATCGCTTCCTGTTCCTCTATGTTGGGAGCGTTCAAAACTCCTTGCACGTCCCTTGATTACTGCTTTGGACTTTCAATCGCCGCTGCTCTAGCAAGCTAGTTAGCCTTCCAGTTTTCTATCCTGGGAACGTGGACTAGGTTTAGTTTATCAAATCTCCAGATTTTGTCCTTCGCCTTAGCTAGATACTTAACGAAGAGAGGGTTACACGCCTTGAAGTTCCTGTTGATCTAGTTGACGACTAGCTCTGAGTCACTGTAGACGATCAAATACTTAGCGAAACACTCTTTGGTTAATCGCAATTCGGATAACAAGGCCTTGTATTTGGCAACATTATTAGTGGTCGAAAAATCGAGCTTCAAGAAGTATTTCACCTAAAACCCATCCTAGGTCCTTAAGACTCTTCTGGCACCGCTGCCTGAGTTGATAGATGAACTATCTATGTTTAGGACCATTTCGGCTCTTCTAGGTGGTGATTTGTGTCCTCAACATGGTGCTCATCGACGATCAGGGCTGTGGTCTCGACGATGAAGTCAGCCAGGGCATGCCCCTTGATGGTTGGCCTGAGTCAAAATTCGATGTCAAATTCTTCCAATTCGATGGCCCACTTAACTAATCGTCTGAAAATATCAAGTTTTTGAATGATGCCCTTCAACGACTGGTCGCTCAGGATGACCACATGATGAGCCTGGAAATAGGGTCTCAACTTCCAGTCTGAGAAGACGAGTGCTAGAGCGAGTTTCTCAGCGCGTAGGTAGTGCGTCTCGACGCCGGTCAATATTTTGCTTACATAGTAGACCGACTGGTATGAATCCGAATCCTGGCATATCAAAATAGAGCTAAGAGCTGCCTCTGATACCGTTAGATAGAGTTACAGCTCTTTTTCATCTCTTGGTGACGTCAGCAACAGCAGACTAGCCAGGTACTTCTTTAACTTATCAAAGGTGGCCTGACACTCTGCCGTCCACTAAAAACCATTCACCTTCGTCCCCCTTAGTGCCTTGAAGAAGGCTGGTATTTGTCACCTGATTTGGCCAAGAAGCGGGACAGCGCCGCCAGTTTTTTGGTTAGCCTCTGAACATCCTTAACACTTCATGGCAGAGACATGTCTGTAATTTTATGAAATCTTTAGTTTTCTTTCTCTCTTTCTTAATCGAAGTATGAAATAAATCAATTCCTTTGAAGGATCGTTTACTATTCTTACTTTTAAAGAATTTCTTGAAATTTTTTACGAACATTGTAAACTCCTCATCACTACATGACTCTTCATCCGAGTGACGATCTTTTTCTTTCTTTATAATTTTCAGGGCAATTGATTTATTTCTTTTTAATTAAGGAAAAGTGTACTCATAAGTTTGAAGAGAAGTTTTTCTATTTTTAATTTGTCTAGATCTTTACGTTCTTCGATTTCAATAACTTTTGGTCTAAATTGTTCAGGGAGAGATCGAAAAACTTTTCTAACTATTCTATATTCAGGAATCCGTTCTCCTAAATTAAATGATGAGTTTAAAATATCAGTTAATTGAGTATAGAATTTATCGAATGTTTCATCATCTTTCAGTCAGATTTCTTCAAATGTAGTCGTAAGAATTTATAATTTTAAATTTTTGATAAGTTTGGTACCTTCATGAGTGATTTCAAAAATATTCCATGCATCCTTTGAGGTCTTACACATAGAGATACGTTTAAATTATTTAGGGGATACGGCCAAAAAAATAGCATGTAGCCCCTTACTATTCCAATTGTACGAATAAAGCTCTTCTTTCATCAACACGGATAAAGCTTTCGGTTCATCATCTGTAATACTTTTGAGTGGAGTCCACCCAATTTGAGTGCGTGCCCACACGTGCTCATCCAGCGATTTGAGAAGGGCTCTCATACGAACCTTCCAATAAATATAATTGCTCCCATCAAAATAGAGGGATCAAATAGTGATTGACTAGTATGCATCTAGCTCAGAGTCACTGATCGGGGTGAGTTTTTAGTACCAATTGAAAAGGACATTTTGTTCCAAATTACAAAACAAAGTTTTGACCACATGCAAGATTAGCGGAAGTAATACAAAATTGAATATTTAATACACGTAAAGAATTTTAGATCTAGATACCAAGAATAATAATACGCATAAAATGTATACAACAATAAGTAATAGTAAAAAGAGACAATTTTTTGGTGACGAAGAGAAAACTCGATACCTACGGTAATCGAGAAAAATTATACAGATTTCAATGGCCAGGGAAGATATCCACTATGAAAATCAACTTACAGATCGGGTAGTATAGATGCGCTAACCTGGCCACTTACTCCCGTCTTGTAATCCCTACCAAGGAACTCTTTGAAATTGCCCGCGGTAATAAAATCGGACACCTTTCAATTTTCACGTCAATCTTCTCTCACAAACCGCTTGAATTAGCCAACACCACCGGAACCCCTTCTTCACAGTACCAACGTCGCCAACGAAGGTAGAAGGGCAGGAATGATGGATCGGTAAAGAGAAAATGGTGAGAAAACTGTTAAAACATAACACATAATGTTCTAATCGTGATTTTCTCAATCGGGGTAAGATTAATGGAGTAAAAGTTAAAGATTTCTCAAAGTGGGGCCCTCCAAAATGCTGCTGTCCAAAGTAGAGCAATTGAAATTAGGAGAGAATTTATAGAGAGCTCGAAAAGCCCATTTAAAATTTAAGATTGTTGCCGCGGCACTCGAGCACAGCTTAAGCGCGCGATAAGCACACTAAGAGTTTCAAGAGCAAACCCTATTTGGGCTCGAGTGAGAAGGCGGCGATCGTCGAATGGATGGTTATTGGAATTTGGGCTCGAGCACTAGGTGAGCTCATGGAAGGCGTGGGACTACTGGAATCAGGGCTCGAGCGGATGTGGAGTGCACGGTAGGCATGGGGCTACTGGAATCGGTGCTTGAGTGGACTACAAGCTCACGGCAGGTGCAGGGCTTCTGGAATCGAAGCTTGAGTGGATAGCAGGCAAACAGCAACCGTGATACTCCTGGAACCCGGGAATAGACAGCAACGAAAATAAACTGATGCAGTACTTCGATGAACACAGCCCAATATCAACACATGACTAAATATGGTCACGGAATATATTAGTAACGGAATATGTTAGTCACAAAAATGACCCTAACATGACTAATATGCTATTATTTATAAATACATTTATTTCTGTAGAAAATTGGATAGAGTCTCACATAAGTTTGGATAATAACCACACATATAATGTGAACAATAAACCCTATACAAGACATATAAATAGGTAGACTTCAAATATTCAATCACAACACATACACAGGATCAAAATCAAATACTATTACATTCATAACTCCAACACAGTAATCTCAAACTATTATATTAGATCTAATAAGAGATACTATTTAGGAACCTGTACAAATCCAAAATCAGACTTGTGAAAGCATACTATGCCATAATAATATACAACATTTAACTTGTTTTAGTTATTTACATTCACATTATATTGAATACAATCCAAATTTTGAGTCTCTGAGGTCCAACAATTTTCATTTACCTATTCCCTATTTTACTCTTTTTGATTAGATATCAGCTCACTGGTTTCATCTAGAATAGTGAACAAAAATAGTAATTGGTAAACCAATTGTTCAAAATGGTACTATAATAATAATGACATACACATTTTTCATATAACACACACCCACACATATATATAAAGAGATATATCGAAGAAATTAGGAGTCAAATGTGTATATGGATAATGCAGAAGTATGAAACGATACTTGAACATGAACAGGTGCACAAAAATCTTGTCTTTGCTTGTTTTATTTCTTTTACTTATCTTAGTCAAAAAATATGATAAAAATCATAGAACAACTTTAAACTTACTCATCATTTAGGAAAATGTTTATTATCTTGGGGGATCAGGGCTAATAGATTCTACCAACTAAGAAAGTGAATAATCGAGGATAGATTATATTCACTACTCATAATTAAAGGTTTAGGTTCTTCCTTATTTTCATCCCAAAAACAGGATGGTCATGGGTTCCTCGTTGTTTTTATCTGGAGGATAGAGCTATCATGAATTCTTAGTTCTCATCCTCCATAGTAATGCCCCGAGGAAGGTGGATCACTTATCACTCTATGGACGGAGTTATCCTCGATTATCATTGTAATACCCTAAGACATGTCAGAGAATATTATCCGACGAATAACAAATCCTTTGTCCAATTTTTTACTGATTTTAACTTAACTTAGTGAATTTTGAGTTTTATATCTTAGCCCTAGTTCTTAATCTTTAAAGAACACTTTAACTTCACATAACTAAGTTTTTAGATAGCCTTGAAGTTGTTAGAATTTTAAATGGTATATTTTTTAATAAAATTTTAGATAAAATCATCCAGTAAGCTTAAATGATTCATAGTATAATATTTTCACTCCATAACTCAAAAATTTACAAAATTATACCTTTATTTTCGAGCTTAGGCTTGGGAGAAATGTTAGAAACAAATTCGGACTTGAAATACAAGCAAACAACGAAATTGAACCTATAAATTATAATATCCATATTTAAATATGCAGTATATTCATAAAATTATGAGAGAATTAGAAAACATGCTGTATTACATAACAAATCTTAGAGGCAAGGATATTAGAGCATTAATACCCAAAAGCGAACAACAAAAGGCAACAATAAGGAAAGATGGAGCTTAGGGTAAACTTACATCGACCTAATTTACTATTTTTATTACTCTGATTGGACTAAAAATCGCTTAAAATTTCTTATCTTTTTTTTTTTCTCTCATTTCTCTCCTCTACTCTACTTGTCATGCCATGTTTTCTCCCTTCTTCCTCTATTTAAAATGTGAAACAGTAAATCAATGGGATAAAAACCTGATTGGTGCTCAATCTTCGGTTGAGCGAGCCTCGGGCGCACCCTCCCTGAAAATCGCGTTGGAGCGCCCTTCGAGCATGCTTCGGACACAATCCCCTTGGAATTGGCACCACCATTTTCGCTTAAGCCTCCATCGAGTGGGCTTCAATTTCCTTCAACTGCGATCCAATCTTAATTTTCACAAATCCATTCATCCTAAATTTAATTATGTTAAATTAATTATTAGAATTTATTATATCTTAAAAACTCGTACCTTATATATGGATTGGAAGAAAATTAAGTATTTAACACCTACATGTTGGAGGTGCCCAACATAGATTAAAATGTATAATCCACAAAAAATAAAATTAGATTTCAGAACCATTAGTGGATACCTATTGGTTATCCAGAAAAATCTAAAGGGTATAGATTTTACTATCCCAAATATAGTACGAGAATAATAAAAATCGATAATGTTAGATTCTCTGAGAATGGTAAAATCAGTTGGAGTGATATTTTATAAAATGTGAAGATTAAAGAAATTAAGATACAAGTCCATATATCCATAATTTTTAAAGAAATTATTATTCAAACTGTTATTGAACAATAGATTGATAATTCTATCATATATAATAAGAATGTCACCATTGAACGTAATATAAAACAATCATAAGAAGTAGCATTAAGAAGATCTCATAGAGAAAGAAGATCTACTATTTTAAATGATTATTTGGTTCATCTATAAGAATCTGAATATGATATAGGGATATATGATGATCCGATTTTTTTAAACAAGCCATAGAAAGAAGTGATTCTTCTAAATGACTTGAAACTATGAATGATGAGTTAAAATTAATAGCACATAATAAAGTTTAAAATTTTATCAAATTACCTGAGGGTTGCAGAGTGGTTGGTTGTAAATAGGTATTTAAAATTAAACGTGACTCTAAAGGCAATATCGAACGATATTATGTTAGACTTGTAGTTAAATGTTTTACTTAAAAAGGTAGTATTGATTATAATGAGACTTTTTCTCTAATTTTTAAGAAGGATTCCTTAAGAATTATAATGGTATTGGTAGCACATTTTGACTTAGAGTTACACCAAATAGATATAAAAATTATTTTTCTAAATAGAAGTTTAGATGAAGAAATTTATATGAAACAACCTAAAGGATTCTCAATTAAAGGATAAGATAATTTAGTTTACAAATTAAAGAAATCAATATATAGAATTAAACAAGTCTCACGATAATAGTACCTTAAGTTTTATGATACTATTTTATTCTTCGATTTTACAGAAAATACTATTGATTGGTGTTTATACCTGAAGGTTAGTGGAAACAAATTTTTTTTTTGGTTATATATGTTGATGATATAATACTTACAAGCGGTGATTTTAGATTGTTACGTGAAATTAAGGGTTATCTCTTTAAAAATTTTAATATGAAAGATATGGGTGAGATAACTTATATCATAGGAATAGAAATATTCCGAGATAGATCACATGAACGTTAGAATTGTCTCAAAAAGGATATATTAAGAAAAATTTAGAGAGATTTGGGATAAAGAATTGTGCAATCAGTATTGCTCCAATCCAAAAAGGTGACAAATTTAATTTTATATAATGTCCACAAAATAAATTGGAACGAAATCGAAAGAATGATATTCTTTATGTGTCTGTTATAGAAAATTTAATGTATGCACAAATTTACACCTGATTAGATATAAATTTCGCGGTTAGTATGCTCAGATATTACCAAACTAATATTGGTATGGATCATTGGAAAATTGCAACGAAAATAATGAGATGCTTGTAAGGAACTAAAGATTACATACTTATCTATAAGAAGTCTGATCATTTGAAGGTGATAGGATAATCAGATTCAAACTATGCTAGATATTTAGATACTAAAAAGTTTACATTTAGATACATTTTTCTTTTGGTTGGAGGAGCTCTTTCATGGAAAACAATAAATCAATCTGTGATTACCCATGTCTATGATGGAAGCTTGTGTCATGTTTTAAAACCACTATACATGTATTATGATTGTGAAATTTTATTTTAAGACTTGAAATTATTAACAGTATAGTCAGACCGTTAAAAATTTATTGTGATAATTTTGCATGAGTTTTTTTATCAAAGAAGGACAAGTAATCAAATTGTATTAAGTATATAAAAATTAAATATCTTACCGTTAAAAGTAAAATTCATAAACAAAAGGTGCCAATAGAGTATATTAGTATCAAACTTATTATTATAGATCCATTAACTAAATAT
>JAODPA010020506.1:0-13015 GCA_025585075.1 Nepenthes mirabilis | reverse complement strand
TAGAAACGGGCCAACCCAAGGTGGATAAGAGATTTAAATACTGACAATTTAATAGAAAACGCTTAAGAACCCATAAGGCAAACAGTGCACAGATACATGAACCAAGATATACAACCTGAACAGTCAAACATTAAAGAATTATAATGAGCCGTTTAATAGCCGAATACAGCTAGTGGCTAAGTTGATCTAATAATTGAAACTTAGGCGGTCTTGCCAATGAATTGAGGTGTTTGTCATACATGCAAGTAACGCCCGTCATCACTAGACTGAAGCGGTATATGTCACGCATTGATTCTAGGTACTCACCAACCAAACAACGCCTCTTATTATAAATAAAACTTTTTCTCCAAAAAAAAGGGGATGATGAAAAAGTAACGTGGAAGAATGAAGTCAGACACTCCATCAGGTGAGTGCACAAATGTTAAAACCACTCCGCTAGATGAGTGTATAAATATAAAAGCCACTAAACCAAATGAGTACACACAAATGAGTATTGCCTTTGATACATACACTTATCCCCATCCACTTTATATTGTCGCACTCATTTTCTTGTATCTTTTATATTCGAATAGAAATATTACTGATTTGAGTGTCAAAAGATATATCAGGGAACAAATCTCATATTTATTTTACCTTTTATTTATTTTGTTGTGGTGTGTAGGATTTAAATTCAGAGTTATGAAGACTGGACCCATCACTGTTTGAATGTTCAATAGTGACAAGATTACTCCCTAATTCGTACAACAATTTGGATCCTCGAGATACATTATTGACACCGTTTGTAAATATTTGATAATTAAGCCACTCAATTGAGAAGAGAGAACATGGCCAACACCAGAACCCAGACAAGCGTTCCACTCAAGGATATTATTTCTCATGGCGACGACTTGACGGAGGGTAATCATGAAAATGTTTGTCAAATCACAAATGTAAATGTAGAGACGATGGCAACTTAAATCGACACAATGTCCACAGATAGAACCAAGAAGAAATCAAGGATAGAATTAAGTGTCAGGAGGGAGTATAGGCCTTTTAACCTAATTCTTTTGAATAACACTCGGATGAACGCCTTGATATAGATCTGGAACGAAAAATTTTTGAAGTGACCCAAATTGTTCAAGAACCGAAAGGAGGAGACTAATTGAAATACTACTTCTGCCATCAATTTTTGGGTTACAACACCGAGAACTGTTAGACTATGTAAAAAGAGATTGAGACCCTCATCCAAAAAAAATATCTCAATAGATTCCTAAGAGACTTGAGGCAAGCCCTCAAGAGTGCTAAAAACGATGAGCTAGGGCAGTAAGAGCAACCACATATCGGGTAGCGGCTGGAGTGATGAACATGATATCAATAAGATCACATAGAAGTAAAAGCGCTGGACCACCCTGCGAAAACTTCTACTAGCAAGAAACAGAGACTAGGAATAAGAAATAATGTCATTAGTTTTAATAATAATAATATGACTCATGTAGTAACTGCCCATTCCAACCCTCTTATTACATCTTTACTTATTTAAGATAATACCCTAAATTACCAATTAATATGAGTCTTGATTGATAATGTAAGTTTTAAAAATTTATTGTATCTTGATACCTACTTTAAACTCAAATTAAAAAAGGACCAAATAAGACCAGTTGAGGGACCCTTTTATGGGTTGGACAATGAACCTATGCTAGTTAGGGAAATAATTTAATTAGAAGTCACACTAAAGATGTATCCAAAGACAGCGTCTTGAATACTCACGTTCCTAATAGTTGATCTACCTTCAGTTTACAATGCGATTTATGACAATCCTATTTGGTTACATTCAGAGCAATGACATCAATTTCACATTTGAAGACAAAGTTCATGACAGTATGTTAAGTCAGAGAGGTCTTAGGCGACCAAGTCACCAGCCGGATATGCTACTTATCTTAAGTCAATCAGGTAATTCCAAATCAACCAATTAAAGAATTTGATCTTCAAGACGAAGCAACCCTATAGTAAAGTCAGTCTGGTGAGTTAACCGATCAAACACCGTTAGATTCGAACGAGCTCATAAAATGCATGCAAATTGGAGGCTCTTTATTGGGTCAACTGCATGAACAACTGATGGCTTTTTTCGATAAAACTTAGATGTATTTGTATGGATACCCACAAACAAGCTGGGGATTCCAATGGAGGTGATGGTCAATAGGTTGGACCTTGATCCCGAATGCAAGTGGGTTAGGTAGAAGTGGAGAAACCACTCCATCGAAAAACCGATCGCCATAAGAGAGAAAGTCAAAAAGTTTCTCGACATAAAAATAAAAGCGCCAGACTGCCCTAAGAAAACTTCTAGCAATAGTAAACAAAGGTTAGGAATAAGAAATAATATTATTAGTTTTAATAATGATGATATGACTCATGTAGTAACTCTACATTCCAACTTTCTTGTTACATCTTTACTCATTTCAGACGGTACTCTAAATTATCAATTAAAATGAGTCTTTATTGATAATAAAAATTTTAAAAATTTACTGTATCTTGATACCTACTTTAAACTCAGATTAAAAAAGGACCAAATGAGACTGGCCGAGGGACCCTTATACGGGTTGGACAATAAATCCATGCCGGTCCAGGAAATAATTTAATTGGAAGTCACACTAAAGATGTACCCAAAGATAGCGTCTCAAATGCTCACGTTCCTAGTAGTTGACCTACCTTCGGTTTACAATGCGATATTAGAACAATCCTACTTGGTTGCATTCGGAGTAGTGACATTGATCCCACATTTGAAGATAAAATTCATGATACCATGTGGAGTGGGAGAGATCCTAGGAGACCAAGTCATTGACCGAATATACTACTTATCTCAAGTCAATCAGGCAGTTCCAAATTAGCCTATTAAAGAATTTGATCTCTGAGACAAAACAACCCTACAGCAAGGTTAGTCTGGTAAGTCAATCGACCAAATCCTGTTAGATTCGAATGAGCTTGAGAAATGCATGCAAATTGGAGGCTCTCTACTGGGTTAACTGCATGAATAGCTAATGGCTTTTCTTCGACAAAATTCAAACATATTTGTAGGGACACTCATGAACATGTCGGAGATTCCGACCGAGGTGATGGTCAATAGGCTGGACCTTGATCCTGAACACAAGTCGGTAAGGTAGAAGTGGAGAAACCACTCCATTAAAAAACAGATTACCGTGAGAGAGAAAGTCAAAATGTTTCTCAATGTAGGTTTCATAAGGGAGGTCCAATACTTGAACTGGCTGTCAAACGTAGTACTTATCAAGAAAAGTAATAGAAAATGACAGATTTATATTGATTTTACTGACGTGAATAGGTCATATCTAAAAGACAATTTTTTGTTACCAAGAATCAATTTATTGGTAGACTTGACATCTGGGTATGAGCTATTAAATTTCATGGAGACTTATTCAGAATACAACTAGATTTGGATGAGTCCCGAGGATAAAAAGTTCACTTCCTTCATGACTGATTAAGAGACATGCTATTACAAAGTCATGCTTTTCGATCTGAAAAATACAGAGCAACGTATTAAAGGTTAGTGAATAAGATATTTGAAGCACAAACCAGAAGGAATATCAAGGTATATATGGACGTCATACTCATCAAAAGCACATTAGTCAACAGCCAAATTTGCAACATTAGTGAAACTTTTGGGGTGCTTCGAGCACACCAAATGAAGTTAAATCAAACTGTGTGTTTGGAGTTTTTTTTTGAAAATTTCTTAGGTTCATAATGTCTCATCTAGAAATCGAAGCGAACTTCAAGAAAATAAAGGTAATCATGGACATGAACCTACCTCGAACCATGAAGGAAGTTCGGAGGTTAACTAGGAGACTTGCAGTACTTTCTTAGTTCCTAACAAAATCTACGGAGAAGTATCTTCCCTTCTTTAATGCACTAAGAGGAATTAAGGTAAATGGTTTTCAATGGATAGAAGACAACTAATCAGCCTTCCAAAAACTAAAAGAGTACCTCACCAACACTTCTCTCTTGTCTTCTCTGAAAGAAGGTGAGGAACTATACCTCTATCTGGCTATATTTGACACGGCACTAAGCTCAATCCTAGTCAAGCAAGTGTTTGAGATACAATGACCTATCTACTACGTCAACAAAATTCTGATGGACACTAAGATTCGTTATTTGCATGCCAAAAGGATCATTCTAGTACTAGTCCACTTTGCCAGAAAGCTTTAACTATATTTCCATGCTCATAAGGTCGTCATGCTAACCAATCAATTGCTAAGAGGGATCCTCTAGAAACCCAAAGCATTTGGATGATTGATTAAATAGACTGTTAAATTAGGTAAGTTTGATATAGAATTTCGAGCACGGCCGACCATAAAAGGTCAAACTCTCGTGGATTTCATAATTAACACAACGATCCCAATTTCAAATGATCTTGAGAAGCATAAAGACCCCCATCAACAAGAAGAGGCTTCGGCTGAGACCTTACACGTGGACGGTTTATCATCCTAGTCAGGGAATGGAGTTGGCATGGTCTTAAGAACTCTGGATGGATTAGAGATGAAATACTTGTGATACTCAAATTTTTGGCCACCAATAATGTCATTAAGCATGAAACCTTATTGGCTGGGCTTAGACTAGCGAAGGAATATTCAGCTAGAAGCTTGATCATTCATAGTGACTCAGAGCTGATCGTCAAATTTTGAGGCAGCTAGTCCATTATTCACAAAATATCTTACTATAGTAAAGGGTGCAATCGAGTCATTTGATTAGGTGAAAATTCACCACATCCCAAAGAAAGACAATTGGAAGATGGATTAGTTGGAAAAAAATGGCAGCGATTGAAAACCTTGAGTAGTACACTAGAAAAATGAGGGAAATCCTCACAATCCCAAGCAAAGAAGTCCTAGAAAAAGAGATACTTCAGATCTCAGATGGTGAACCTGAATAATTTCGTACAAAAGGTATCTTAAAAAAGCCCTTCTGCCGAAAAACCTGAAGGACGCTAGGCGCATAAAAAGAATAGCAAGCTGTTACACCCTCATGAATGAGAGACTGTACCGAAGAGGGTACTCCATCCTCTACATGTGGTGTTTGACACCAATCAAAGCTGACTATACGTTGAGCGAAGTGCATCTTAGAATTTGTAGGTCACACGTAGGAGGTAAGAACTTGGCGTTCAAAATTATGTGGTAGGGCTACTACTAGCCCACGATGAAGAGATATGCTATAGAGTTCGTAAAGAGATGCAAAAATTGTTAGATTCATAGCAGTGTCCCTCATCGGCCACACACAAAACTCTCGACCTTATAGTCAATTTGACTATTTGCCCAGTGGGGGCTCAATATATTAGGCCATTTACCCATTTCATCAGGATACAGAAAGTTTATCATAGCTGTCATAAAATACTTCACAAAATGGGTGGAGGCCTTCCCACGAAAGAGGATAATTGAACAAAATGTGATCGAGTTCATCCTGTAGAGCATCATTTATAGGTTTGGAATTTTCAAGATCATAGTGACTGACAATGAAACCCAATTTACTAATAAGAGATTCACCAAGTATTGTATGACTTTGGGAATCAAGCTAGTTCATACTTCCATTGCCTATCTACAAATGAATGGGCAAGTGGAAGTGACGAATTGAACTTTACCATATGGGTTGAAAACAAAGTTAGAAGACATAGGGGTTCCTTGGTAGATGAGCTAATCACTGTACTGTGATCCTACCGGACAACCACTAGGGAATCAATATGAGAAATGTCATTCAACTTGTGTTATGGGATAGAGATGGTTATTCTAGTAGAGATTGGGCTACCCAATCTTCGAGTCGAAAGCTTCAACTGATAAAGTAATTTTTGACTTCTGAGAAAGCATCTTGATTTACTCGAGGAAGCCTGAGATACGGCAAAATTGTGGAGAGAGGTTTACCAATAATGCGTCAATTGGTACTATAATAAAAAGATGAAAGCTCACTAATTTGAGACAGGGGACGTAGTTCTGAGGAGCATAGAGGCTATAGTTAAGATCACTGACAGAAATAAGTTGTTCGGTAATTGGGAGAGACGATTCCTAGTCTCGACAATTCTCAAAATGGTATGTATAAACTACCCACTCAGAATGAAAAACTAGTGCCAAATACATAGAACGCCATCCATCTCAAAAAATACTATCAATAAATTCTTGCAGAATAGAGGTAAAAATTGTATACCACATATGGAGTGCTTGTAACTGTATCCATTTATATTAATAAAATTGCTACGCATTCATTTCATTGATTACCCATTTGTGTGCTTGAATGTCATTGTATAAATACAAGCGGCCTAGACTAACTCTAACTTGGGTGAAACTCTAACTTGTTGAATCAACATGTTAAAAGTACGGTCAAAATCCTGGTTGAAGCAACTGAGTGGCCCATATGGGGTTAGATGCAAACTATCATATGCTTCCAAGTGGAAAGTTTCAAACCACAAAGTAACTCCCAACAACTTAAAGAGCACCTCGACATGCTCAAGGAAGCTTGAGATGCAGCATGGTTACGTACTGCTACTTATCAGTAACGTATCACTCGGTACTATAATTGAAAAGTGCAAGCTCGCCGATTCGAGGAAGCCTAAGATGCGGCAAGATTGTGGATAGCGGTTTATTAGTAACGGGTCACTCGGTACTACAACCAAAAGGTGAAAGCTCACTAATTCGAGATAGGGGACCTAGTTCTAAGGAGTATAGAGGCTATGGGCTAGATCAATGATAGAAATAAGTTGTTCGCCAATTGGAAGGAACCATTCCTAGTCTCAACAACTCTCCAAAATGGTACGCATAAACTACGCATCCAGAATAAAAAACTTGTGCCAAATACATGGAACGCCATCAATATCAAAAAATACTATCAATAAACTCCAGCGAAATAGAGATAAAAATTGTATACCACATATGGAGTGCTTGTAACTGTATCCATTCATATTAATAAAATTGCTATACATTCATTACATTGATTACCCATTTGTGTGCTTACATGTCATTGCATGAATCAAAGCAGCCTAGATTAATCCTAAGTTGGGTGAAACTCTCACTTGTTGAATCAATTTGTTAAAAGTACGGTCAAAGCCCCGGTTGAAGCTATTAAGCGGCCCATATGAGGTCGGATACAAACTATCATAAGCTTCCCAGTAGAAAGTTTCAAACCACAAAGTAACTCTTAACAACTTAGAGAGCATCTCGACATTCTCAAGGAAGCCTGAGATGCAGCAAGGCTATGAACTACTGCTTATAAGCAATGTATCACTCAGTACTACAATTGAAAGGTGCAAGCTCACTAATTTCAGGAAGTCTGAGGTGCGGCAAGATTATGGATAGCGGTTTACCAGTAACAGGTCACTCGGTACTATAACAAAAAAGTGAAAGCTCACTAATTCGAGATAGGAAACCTAGTTCTGAGAAGCATAGAGGCTATGGGCAAGATCACCGATAGAATAAGATGTCTGCTAATTGGGAGGGATCATTCCTAGTCCCAGCAATTCTCCAAAATGGTAAATATAAACTACCCACTTAGAATGAAAAATTAGTCCCAAATATATGGAACCCCATCCATTTTAAAAAATACTATCAATAAACTCCAGCAGAATAGATGTAAGAATTGTATACCACATATAAAGTGCTTGTAACTGGATCCATTTATATTATAAAAACTGATATGCATTAATTACATTGATTGCCCATTTGTGTGCTTGCTTGTCGTTGCATGAATACAAGTGACCTAGACTAACCCTAAGTTGGGTGAAACTCTCACTTGTTAAATCGACTTGTTAAAAGCACAGTCAAAACCTTGGTTGAAGCAACCAAACGGCCCATATGAGCTCGGATGCAAACTATCATAAGCTTCTAAGTGGAAAGTTTCAAACCACAAAGCAACTTCCAACAACTCAGAGAGCATTTCGACATACTCAAGGAAGCCTGAGATGCAGCAAGGCTACGCATTACTGCTTATCAGCAATGTATCACTCGATACTACAATTGAAAAGTAAAAGCTCGTCGATTTAAGGTGGGAGACCTAATTTTATAGAGTATAGAGGCAATAGGCAAAGCCATTAACAGAAATAAGTTGTCCCCTAATTAGGAGGAGTCATTTCTAGTTTTAGCGATTCTCTAAAACGGTTCGTATATATTACGCATTCAGAATGAAAAACTGGTATCAAGAAAATGGAACTTCATCCACCTTAAGAAATATTATCAGTGGACCTCCTCTGAACATGGGTAAATTTTGTACGTGGCATATGGATTGCATGTATTAAATTTTGCACACATGTTACAATTAATGAAAATGTCATTTATTTATTGTATTAATTTTTCATGTTAATGCTTGTGTGTCTTTGTATAAAATCAAATAGCTTAGATAGACACTAAATTAGGTGAACATCTTCACCAATAAGTCAACCTACTAAAGCACAGTCAAAACCTCGGTCAAGACAACCGAACAGCCCAAGTGAAGTCAAACACAAAACCTTGGTCAAGACAACTGAGTGGCCTAAGTGAGGTCAAACACGAAACCTCAATCTAGACAATCAAGCAGTCCAAACGAGGTCAAATGTAAAGGCCTAGGGGGCTTGTAGATAAGAGTCCAATCCTCCATAAAGCAGTCAAAACAAAAGAAAACTTAGAAAGTTTTTTAGCATACGTGTGATGATATCTTTTAACAGGAAAGAGCACAATCAGATGATGATGGTTAATGAACTAGAGCCCAACTTACAAGTGCAACAACTTCCTCTAATAGGAATAAGCACCATTAGCTTAGTGTGGTAGATGGTCTAGGCTTCATCAAAGTTTAGTGACTACGGTAATCAAACCTAATTATCCACAAAGAGACTTTTACAACATAAGTGCTACAACGTCCTCTCACAGGAATGAGCACAATCGTACAAATATGTTGAACTAAGTCCGAAAAAATAGCAATAACGCTTAGTTGACAAATAAAATGAATGTTGAGTAAGAAGATTCAACATAAATAAAAAGATATTAGCGACAGTGATCAAAACAATTTGACTAATTTATTGATAAGTCAATATTTACAACAAGGAGATCGAAAGCGTCCATCAAAAGATTACAAAACGCTGTCAATTGCCTACACTCAAACAAAACGACTATTCTAAGGCTAGTAGCCCCCTGGTGAACATGGCTGTGGCTCCTGACCTATCCCTGAGAAATTAGTCAAGTCAGAATGATGAGGTGCTCTGAAATTTCTCAGATCAAGGTAGCCTAGTGGAAAGTCAGGAGTAACCATGGACACGATTCAGCTATAGTTATGGAAACCATCTCAGAATCTATTATCCAAGGTAGGTCTAACTTCCTTCGGACGGGACGAGTCCTTAGCTCTCCTTTGAGTCGAACACACTTGATGCGAAGAGATTAACAATTTACTGCTTAACCTTATGGAGCTTATCCTTGAGAGAAGCGACTCATTCCAAGGCCAGAGATCTTTTATCATAGAACTCTTAGAATCTTGCAATCCACTCGGATAACTATCGATCGAGGAAATCGGCCTAATCTTGACTTGCTTAGTCTTGACAGTGGCAGCATCCACCCGAATCTCCATCTCCCCAAGAACCACAGGATTGACAAATGTTTGCGACAAATGAGAGATCTCAACATCCTATTGGTACAGCTCGTTTGTAACCAAACGTATTAGTTTCTGTGACTATAAAGCAAAACGACTAGTTAGAAACAACAATGGAAAAAAGCATAATTATAAAATGAAGGGTTCAGTAGGCAGTACCTCAATGAGAGACGATCTCTCCTGGAAAGATGGATTAGGAAACTCCTCGAGGCAAGATATGGATGGAGGCCTCTAGCATGATAGAGGCAACACATGGCGATAGAGAGGGACCTTAAATCTAGAAGGAGAAGGAGAAACACTTGAAATCTCCAAGAACTTAGATGCCAAAGACTCAGAACAAGGCACCTCCTCTATAACTATGGCCTCCAGATTATTATTATTGAATTCTTTAGTTGCCCGATCATTATTAATGTGCTCCTCAACAAAAACAACAGGAGGCATTGAGATAGGCACATTAAGCAATGAACAAACCAAAATTGGAACCCCGTACTCAGCCATAAATTGGACGTTTATCGGTTCTCTTGATTTTGCCCTCCATGGGGTCATTTATTCTTAAAACAGAAGGTACTGGGAGCTCATTGCCCTCAACAAATCCAATTTCCTCTTCAAAAATTAAGCAAATTGAAGAAAAATGGACAGAACCCGGCCTCCAAGATGACTTACCGAAATACAACATGGTCATCATTTTATAACACTTGTCGAGGGTTAGGTTGAGGTTGGTAGAGGAAGTTGAGGAAGGAACTGCCCTGCTAGCCACCCTTACGGGAGAGTCCTAGATTAAAATCTCTCTAGGCTTCCCTTTAGGTCAACAAAAAGGGATGGTGCTTGTAAAGATCAAGATTTTATGACTCGTAATTCGGTAAACTTAATTAATTTATGTAAGATTAAGATCAATGAATAGTAAAAACCTAGAAACCAATAACTTATCCTGAAATGTGATAAAAAATTATTTGATGAAATTAACTTTAATTTTGATTAATAAATAATAGAACAAATAATTCGAAAGTAATTCGGTTAATAAATTTTTAATTGATTAATAATCAAATTAATTTCGGTTAATGACAAGATAACCCGATTACCAAATTATTACCCGATTAGTATCCAAACTTGGTCTGATTGATTAAATATAGCTCAAATCAAATATGAATTAAATCACTAGACTATGTTTGTAATCGAACAAGTTTTAGTTGATTAAATTAATAGTTCGGCGAACTCGAAAGTGGCCCGAAAGTTGCCGTATCTTCCGATCAATAACATAACTAAAATTTATAATCAAAATTATAAATAGAAGGATCCGATAGCAGCCATATAAAATTTTATATACTTAGAAAAATTAGAGGAAGTAAGAATTAGAGGGGAGCGGACAAACATATATAAATTAAGCTAATTTTTATTACACCATTAACAATTAAATTTTAATGCTCATAGAGGGACACATGTCACCTCCCCATGATCTAACACTTAGTAAAAATTAGAAGAAGGAAAGGATTTTAGTGGGGCAAGGGGAGAAGGAAGACACGGCAGCCACTCACACAACACACACACCCTCCACGTTCCCCTCTTTTATTAATTACAAGAAAACTATTTCTTACATGGCTAAATTTGGGGGACACAAGGCACTTAAGAAGGGTTAACATGTATCCAATTAACGACCAATGAGATTCCAATAAGTGGCTTAAAGAGAGGACAAAACACAAGCCTTTTTTCATGGCTAACTCACCCTTGGGCAGCTGAGAGTTTGCCACCTTATGGGGCAGGTGAAAATATCAAAACATTTAACCAATGATTCAACATTTTAGGGGCCTAATAAAGCAAGAATTTCATAAAAGAAAAGAGGAAAAATCAGAGAGAGAAAAGGGAGAAAAGAGAGGCTAAAACTGGGAGGAAAACTGACCGAGAGCAGCTACTAGCTATTTGGAGTTAGGAGTTCAAAAATTATTCTACATTAAATCTGGTAAGAACACCTCTCCTTCTTTGATTTTTTTATTTAATTCTTGATATTATCTTGAAGTATTGTTGATCCAATACTTAAAATCCTTATTAAATCCATACTAGAATAGGAAACGTTTAGCAACATGTCAAAATTTTGTTTAGTTGTTGAACTTTGCTGAACCTTGCTGATGTTTGAATGTTTGCATGCTTTATTCGGTCAATTCATACCATAAAATTTTTACTGTATATACTTTAAGATGTAGGTTAATTTTCTATATTTTTGTGAAAAAATTATTCTTCATAAAACCGGTTGGTTCGATTGAAAAAAGTAGACTGGCAGATTAAATCTGCTGAAAATAGTGCAACTGTTGGTACTAACTTTGGCTGTTGTTTTCACCACGTTTTAGGCCGAATCAAGCACCACAAAAATTAAGTATGATACTTCAATGAACCGGTATTATGTCATAAAATTGGCGTAAATTTACCTTACAAAATTTGGCCGATCCAGCCGTAGGAAAAGAAAGTGTCACTGAACCGGCCAGAAGTAGAAGTATGTACAAAAAATCAGTGCATAACTTTGAACCAAGTAAGGATAAAAATAGAAAATTTATATGAGCCGGTCTAAAATTTTGTGCTGATTTTAAAAATATATGAAAAGTAATTTTTCATGATGATCTTCCCACTGAACCGGCCCAAAAATTGGATACTATTATTAAACTGGCTGCTGCACTAGTTTAGCAATTTTGCTAAAAATGGGTGAAGCAGCCAAACATTTGTGGATAAAATGATCAAATATGACATGTTAAGAAAGTAAACTAATTAAATATCATGTGAACTGGTTCATCATTAAGTGAACTTGCTGTTGGAAGTGGAAACCAAACCAATTCCAGCTGACCGGCCCAATTTCATGATATAGTTTAATAAGTGAGCCGGTTCATATATGCCCTTTTAAAATGATGAACCGGCCACTTATTTTATGGATAATGGTGAATCGGGTCACGTGATAAATCTGATAAAATATCATGGAAGATCGAACCGATCCATAAACCGGCTTTGTGATTAAACCGATTAAGAAAAGTTAAATGGGACCAAACCGGTTAGTGAACCGGTGAAATTATGGCATTATGGACCGAAAGTCGAATAATATGTTTCATAAAAATTAGTCCAGCATGAGTTAAAATTTATATGAAGCTGCTGGCTTTTGGTCTAGTTTCTGTGGCGTGGAAGCACTGGTTTTATGCTGCTGGCGGCGTTGGCTATAGGTTGAAGATTCTAAAGCTGTTTTTGTTGGCTATGATGCTGTAACATTTAGTATTGGCATGCTTGTTGTCCCCACCTGATTCAAGGAATGATGCTGCTCATGGTGTAATATCCCGGATCTTTGTTCGGATTAATTTAATATTAATTATAATTTTGGGTAAATTGGACGTGATAAAATTTATTAAATATTGAAAAATCTTTGGAGGATATTTGAATCGGTTGGGCTGGCGCCCTGGTGCGCCCGTGTTGT
>JAODPA010020495.1:0-13017 GCA_025585075.1 Nepenthes mirabilis | reverse complement strand
GTATATATATATATTTGTTTCAAATGACAAAAATGTCCCAAAAGATTGATTACCTTAAATCAGCCCTTTTACTTATGCATACAATTTCCCGCCATTTTGCACGCCCGTTCTCCCTCCTCTATCTAAAAGCATTCACTGGCGCAATACGCGAAAATCTCAAACCCTAGAGGTGAGGGTAGGAGCGATGGAAGCTCAAATCAAAGCCGAGTTCAAGAAAAGCGGGTTCTCAATCGACGAGGAGGAAGAAGTTCTCAACAAATGTAAATTACTTTTCCAGATGTCCTCTAACCTCACGCAAAATGCGCTGTAAATTAATCATACTACCTGCTGCTAATCTCTCACTACAGGTCTTACTTTTTGTACAAATTACAAGCTTACGCCATCGGAGCTGGTTTTGAGCTGGGAGGTTTACTTTCTAAACAGGTTAGTGCAACTGTTTCTTGCATCATTTTTTTTTTTCAGTGATCAGTTTTTGTTCAAATAGAAGCGTTAGCTTCGCTGATTGAATTCTGTAAAGTGGAAGCTGTGATGGAAATGTTTTGTGTAATTTTTAGATTCCTGTTCAATTCTAAAGCTTTGAGTTTATGACATGATTGTGGAGGAAAAATGGAGGTAGAGGAAATTGAAGAAAAAAGAAGGCAATATACATATTCAGCCGGTTCTTTTGGGGTGAAGTTTGGATTTGGCATGAAATAGTGAAGACAAAACGACATCAGAGGTTTATGTTCCACTTGTGTCTGGGCAAGAGTACAAGTAATTTTAGATATTTTTTATTGCATGTGATTCCTTTACCCTACATTTTAAGTATTCAAACTACTTTAAACATCCTTTCTATTAGGTTTTTGGTCGCCCCTTGTGAATCTCATGGCCATTGGAAGTGTTTTTTTTTTTTTTTTTAACATCAAGAGCTGTTAGCAATTTCTATGTGAGGTTTGCACAACGCTTCGCTCGAGCAACACTGTTCATTGGAGGTTCCACAAGAAGGCCAGGAGCTGACAGTTTAAGCGTTAGGTTGGGGAGGATGTCCAATAGCTATCCGCGAGAGGGTTGCATGTTGGCAGTTTAAGCGCCAGGTTAGGGAGAATCTCTGCAAGCTGGCGGCTTAAGTGCTAGGCTTGGGAGGCTTTCGGTGGTGTGCTACTTAAGTAGTCACATGAGATATAAAATCATTCTAACACAAAGGGGCACCACATGAAAAAAGAGAAGAGAGAAGAGAGAGGAGAAGAAAGGGTTTGGCATTCGGTTGAGTTCTAATTTGGGTTCTATTATTTCCCAAGCTTGGGTACATTTCTCTAGCTTTACTTCTAGCACGTATTATCATTTGATTACTTGTTTTCTCGATATATTTTTTCTAATGGGTAGCTAGGATGGTTGATGTTGTATTCAATCGGTCATTCACATGGGTTGTTGTGAAAAAATCTCAGAGGAGGTTATACTTATAATCGGACACTGTTATAGATAATTTTTTTAGAATTTGTCTCATGATTTTTTTCTTGGTTAAGAAGGGTATTCCATACTCAATATTATTACATAACTTTATATGCTTAGTTATGTGATTATTGTTATTTATACTCCTATGGTGTTCGGTGATCGATGATTGACAGAAAGATTTGAGGGTTTGTTTTGGTTGTGCCGGTTGTGTGCATGTCCTAATGAATTCCAATAAGTGGTATCAGTAAGTAGGTTTTTTCAGTGTGTGAAAACTAAAATTTGATAGCGTCTATGTCAAAAGGTTTGCCATCTTACATTAAGTAATTTAATAGGTAAAACATTTTTATTATTTAGTAAGAAAGAATGATGAATGTTTTGACCAGAGAAGGAATAATGAAAGCACTAAGAAATAAAGAGGAAAAGTTGGAGAGGATGAATGATGATAACTGGTAAGACATGAGAGATCTTGTTAATTGCACGATTAAATTATATTTTATGGACAACACTCTTCAAGAGTCATTAGCTTATTGAATCCATCAAAAATCTAGATGAACTTTGAGGATCGGTACAAGTCTAAATTATTGACAATAAGGTTACATGTGAAGAAGTAATTCTATGGCATCTAGTTGTCGGAAGGGAGACTTCAATGAGCATTTGAACGAGTTTAATCAGATTTTAACACGAATGTCCTCGTTCAATGAGAATATAAAGGAGGATAAGGTATTGGTGTTGCTTGTTCTGTTATCGGTCTCGTAGTCACGATACTATTTTTTGGGAAGGACCCACTTAGTTTTCAATGAGCTTATCATTTCTTTGTTTATCAATGAGTCTAGGTGAAGGAAAGTGATGAAGTTTTAGGTGAGTAGAGTGCCTTGTTGTCTATTAACAGTTGGAAACACTAGAGATCGTCGAAATAATGCGGCAAATCATAATGAAGGTGGTAGCGAGTCGTAAAAAAAGAGGGATCATGACAACAATGATTGGGCCTCTATTACTATCTATAAAGACTTTTTAGTCATTAACATGGAAAGATATGGACCTTCACCAGCTGCAGGATGAGTTGAGTAATGGATAGTGAATCCTCACTCCATGCGATATCAAAGAAGTCATTTTTCACCTCGTATACGCCTGAGGACTATGAGGTGTCAAGGATGCAGAATGATAGCCTGTCGAGGGTAGTTGGCATTGGGGATATTTTCCCACAGGCAAGCAATGAAATGAAGCTTGTGTTGAGAGGTGTGCTACATGTTTCGAATCTGCGGTTGAATTTGATTTAAACTAACAAGTTTGATAAGAAGAGTTTTTACACGACATTCGGTAAAAGCTAATGGAAGCTCACCTAAGGCTCTTTGTTTGTGGAAACAAGCAATTAAGTCGTATTTGATAGAGGTTTCGGTTGCCAAAGGCAATGCCAAGGTAACCAACAAGAGATTTGGTTAAGGTGGTGGGAGGAGGTTGAGGAGGAGCGCAAGCGAAAGCAACCCTGCCGATATGAAAATAATGAAGGGGAGTGACGATTCTCCAAGTATTTCGCTGAAGTGGAAGAGGGTATCATTCAAGTTTGTAGAATTCGACGCTGGGGCTCCCATTGAGGGAAAGTTGCTAGTTAGCAAGAGATAATAGTGACTTATGATGGAAAATTTATTGTGTTTTGAGTCATTCTCTTATGAGTCTTATACCTATTAGAAGTATTGTTTTTCATTTTTGTAGTTGTCAGGGAATTTAGCACCAAGTTTGAGCAATGTTTTGCTTAAGTGATGTTGTTCAACTAGAGGTTCCAGGAGAAAATCTTGAGTTGGTGGCTTAGGCGCTAGGTTGTGAAGGATTTCTAGTAGCTATCTGTGTGAGGGCCGCTAGTTGGCAGCTTAAGCAGCAGGTTGAGGGGATCAATAGCTATTTTGTGAGGGCCACAAGCTGGATGTTTAGGCGTCACACTTTAGAAGATTTCTAGTGGTATGCCGCAAGAGGGCCACGAGCTGGCCGCTATTGGAATATAAAAGGCCATGTTTAGATTTTAGAGTATATCTGATATGATTTTAACGCAAAGGGGCACCATACAAAGAGATAGAAGAGAGAAAAGAGAGAAGAGGAAGTGGTCCAACATCTGGTTGAGGTATGATTCGAGTTTCGTTTTTCGTCAAACTCGGATAAATTGCTTAAGTCTTATTTCTAAAACATATTACCATTTAATTGTTCATTTTCTTGGTGTATTCTTTACTAGTAGGTAGATAGGAGTGTTGGGTTTGTATTTAACAAATCATTTAGATAAGTTGTTGTGTTGGTTTCTCGGAGGTAACTATATTTTTATAACCGGATATTTTTATAATAGATTTTTTTGGAATTTGTTCAATGGTTTTTCTCTTAGATAAGAAGAGTTTTTCATATTAAATATTATTATGCAATTTTGTATACTTAGTTGTATGATTTTTTTTGTACTCTTACAGTATTTGGTAGAGACGATTGATGGAAGGGTTTGGAGGTTTGTTTCCTTTGCACTGATTGTGTGCATGTCCCAAGGAATTCCAGCACTTCCCTCATATTATATTCTATAAGTACAACTTTAAAATATTTACGTATATTATTTCTTATCTTATCTTTTAGAATAACTCCAGCCATCTATATTAGCAGTGATAAATAGCTACTTAAAAGAAAAGGCTTTCTATGGGAACATTTTTTTTGAAAATCGAATATACCTTGTAGTCTACCTGATGTCAAATATGTGTCAGGCAATTGAATGGTTCGACAATACAAAATGCTGAAATGGAAGGGTTTCTATTGCACCTGCAAAATGAAGAGAAAGAAGCATTTATAACGGAGGAGCCGAATTTGCATGTCTACTCTAGCCGTGATGTTGACATGTGAGTATTAAACATTGTTTGCAATGTGTGCTTCTTGTGATGATGAATTTGGATGTACAAGTCATGAATGAGATATTCAACTGGCTAGCAGCACCTTGATTTCTTCCCTATACCTAGAAGTGCTTCCAAACATGTTATGTTCTTTGGAGCTTTGACAAACCTGCCCCTTGTGATTGTATCATAAGTAGGTTGCAGGCAAGAAATCTGCATGTTTCAATGCTGCATAGATTTCCACATTGCCTGGATTCAATTGAGGAATGAAAAGCCAAGTGTTGGTCTTTGATTTTGGAAATTTTTAAAACAGTGTGTGAAACAGAAGTGTGAATGCCTTATTACAAGTCTTATTTACAATAGGAATCAATGAAGCCAAATGTTTTATGCAGGATTTTGCATGATGAACAAGAAGATATAAAGGAAGGTATTTTAGACACCCCCACACTCCATCAGGATTCAAGCAATTCAGTGCACCAGGCAAATGGAGGCAAATTTTCATCTGGCATAACATCTAGTTTTCTGACACCATTTGGTCAGAGAACCAACAAGTTTGTGGTTCAGTTCAGCATAAATAACCAGCACATTAGGGATAGTGCAAGAGAACAGCAAGATATTGAGCAGAGCGAGAGTGACTTCATTAGCAAGGTTCTCCCAGGCAAAAGATGTTCCTTGCTTGTTTGTCAATCTAAACCAGAGCCTGGTTGCAGATTCATGTATGACAGAATTGAAGACAGGGTACTTGATGCTTCTAATGATAGTGCTGATAATTTTATTTTCTCTGTCATATTTGTGAAAATCTAACTCATAAAATTTTGGTTAGTGTAATTCTCTTGAAAACCGCCTTAAGAAACATGCGTCAGCATTTGTTGCTTCAGGCCTTTATGAGCCAGTGGACCCTACAATAGCTTCCCAGGTACTTTGGCTGCTTCTAGTATTGTTTTTGGTTAGTGTACTTTGGCTTCTGTAATTCTCCCTGATTATTCTGTTTTAACTCAATTCCCTTACTCTGCCATCTTATGAATGTTAAAAGCATCTGATAGAATAAACATTTCAGAAAAGTGTATTTGCCGTTGGCATGATATGTTGTGATGGACAAGGCCATTTGAATGAGAAGTCTATCTTACTGCAAAGCAGGTACAGGGCCTTCTTCTTATTTAACAACAGAAAATAGAAGATGATGTCCCAACTCAGATACCACATGATCAGACACATGCTCATTGATGTTCTTAACAAAAAAGGCAATCATCAAAATACATGACTTTTGACGTTTTTATCATAAAAAAAATAAATCAATTTTGTTATGCTGTCAAAGAGGAGGTTTTAGTATGGTAAAAGAAGATTGCAGGAATTATCAAGTCAGCTAAATTGTCTATGATAAAATGACTACATTCTACGTGGATGACAAATCCTAAAGTATGTGATATAAATGGTAATAGTCCAGCCTGTTGCAAGTTGATACATAGTCGTTTAGTTATTTCTATTTCTTAATATCTCCATAAATTTTGTCTGTAACAATAGGAACAGGATTTAATTTGTATGAGAAATAGACCCTTATTGCATGAAACAGATCTTATGTTTTACAGAAAACTCCATTTTTTTTGTGTGCATTTTCTTTACTTTTGCTTTTATTTCTAAGTATATATCTTTGACAATTTTCACAGTGTTGAGCATTCAGGAGGGCAACACGTCCGTCTTGACTTAGGAAAACTGACCCATTATTCCATTTTTCCAGGGCAGGTATGCTGGAAATATACGTCATAGGTTCATACATTGAAAATATTTGTGACATCTGTGAAGCTACTGGAAGATGACCATGCCTTTTTCCAGGTGGTGGGCATTGTAGGAAACAATCCTAGTGGACATTGTTTTATTGCATCAGAGATATTATATCCTAGTTCTTTTTCAATCTCTGCTGATGAGAATTTACATCCTGCAAAGAGACAAGCTCTTGAAGAAGAGAGTTCAATGATAGACCAATTGGGTGTGCTGGAAGAGCTATCAATGGTAAGAAAGCTTGTATGTCAATTTGGCAGTTTGTGAGCAGAAGAAGATTATGCTATTTTATTACCATCTATCACATCCACATTTTCGACTGCATGTTTGTCACTTTCAATGTCTTACATCTTGTGCTTAATGATGAGCCAGGGGGTTTATCATAAACGTATGTGTCTGTTTACATAATGCAAGAGGATGCCTTTTGTCACTAAGTGGGAGTTACTGCACAGATTTTCACATTTGTTATATGTCATTTCCCCATCTAGCTCTGTATATGCTTGATTATACGTGCTTGATGGATGGTTTCTTCAAACTTTTCTTCCATCTTCATCCATGTCTTTTAAAATAAATGTTCCATCTCATTGTGTTCTATATTATTTTCATTTTATATGACTAAACTACATCAAAAGTCTCGCTCTTTTTTTGTCTAGTATTGGAATCCNATCCCCCCCCCCCCCAACTCTCTTCTATAATTATCATATGAATCATATCCCCCATTGTGACTGCACAACAATATTCATGTCTTTATCTTTCTACTTCCATCCAATAAATACTTTGTTATTTACAACATGGTAAGTGGCTTATAGTATCTACCTCTGAGTGGTATTCTTTGTTCACCCAAGATTCTTGAAGCATTTGGTTCTAAGGTTCCTTGAAGTTTGAGTGGTATTTAAGTCTTTTGTTCTCCTATCTCTTGCTTTAGCAAGTTCATGGCCTCTTTACATTCACTTATACAAGTTGTCATAAATCATGTATTGCACCTCGTTCACCAGCTTCTTTGGTTCTTCCTTAGCAGGTTTATGCCTTGACTAATTCTCATTGTTTTATGCTTGGGCACATGCTTATGAAAATCTGTCTTACCTTTTACTTTTTGGTGGACCTTGCATTACCCACAAGGTTCCTTTTTGTACTTACTCTTGTTTTTGATTCCCCTAGAACTTCCTTGGTTGTATTAAATACACGTATCCACGTCCTACATCTCTCTAGTTCTTATCTGGATTCCATATGCATTCTTTTAACATCTTTTCTCCGAAGTTGCTTGCCACCCTTTTATTTTCATCATTTGATTCTATGGATAACCTCCTTAAGGAAAAAATCAAGATTCTTGGACTCGGATACATCAGGAATGTTCAAAGAGTATGTATGATTTGAGAAATCAAGGGGAGGAAGGCAGTTAATCACAAACTAATAGTTTAAGCCTTCCAGGAAAATGGATAATAAACAAAACAAGATGGTTTTTATTCCTTCATCAAGTTCTTCGATGTGCAGAAAAAGTTGTGGAATACTCATAGTTGTGTGAGCCTTAGCTTAGTGTTAAATGCCTTTTTTAATTTAGGTTAAGCCTGTATATCTACCCCTTCATCATATATCTTGAGGTTGGAATCCACCAAACTAAAACTTTTCTGTTTATCAAATCTTTTACTGGATAATTTACCCCTTGTTTGCTAATTCATGCAATTCTCTCACGTCAATTCATTTGTTGCTACTTCTCAAATTTAACAGATTATAGCAGGAGGCCCTTACACCACAACAGATAACTTACTGTTTGAGCCTCTTACAGAGCTGCTGGCTTATGCATCTAGAAAGCAGCCTCAACTGCTTATATTGGTAAAAGGCATCGTTCTTTGTTTTAGTTCCTTTTTGAGATACTCTTGATTATTGACAACGTTGTTCCGTGTAAATCAGTCGGGACCATTTGTTGATTCAGAACATCCAGAGATTAAAAAAGGAACTCTTGACAAAAGCTTTGATGAGGTGTTTCGTCAGGAAGTTCTTAGAAGGGTCTCTACTGTATGCCTTGCTCTGTAATTTTAGTACAAAAATAGACAACTAACTTTTCCTTCACTGCTTTTCTTGTGTTGTACTTTTTATCCAGTTGCAAGACCACGTAGAATACATGGGTTCTGCTTCTCAAGTACTTCTGGTGCCATCGATACGAGATGCCAACCATGATTTTGTTTTCCCTCAGGTATGTTTTTGGCAATGTCATGATCATATAAAGGAAGAAATATGGGGGTGGGGGGGGAGTGTAAATAAAGATATGATATTAACTTGCATTTTTTTTGGTTTTTTGCAGTCTTCTTTTGACATTAACTCTGTTGACCTTAAACATCAGGTAAAGTTAGCCTTCTTTCAGTGCAGTGTTTTAATCCCTGATGGTATCTCACACGTTAATTATATTTAAACCCTCAATGTCCAGATAACCAGTCTCACTAACCCAGGAATCTTTGATGCAGAGGAGGTAAATTCTTATATGTTATTACTATCAAATATAGAGGTTGCTTATGTTCCTGCCTGCAAAAGTGAATGCGCGGAATTGTAATCTATCTTGTGCCCTGTATGGAAGATGCTTAATAGTCTTCAAGTCTCATGCAGGTGGCATGGCCCATCTGTTGGAGATTTTCAACATTTAAATACCTTAAAGTCCCACATTAGATTGGCACTTGGACCAGTGTCAATAGCAGATTTATTTGGTGCCTATGAGGTATTTGGAAGTTATTTTGGTGGTTTATCAAATATCCTAACTGCCAACTATCATTTCACTAACCTTTTTTCTAGCTGTCTTTCCGAATTCATTATAAATGTATTTTTTTTGTGTCATATTTGTTTATAAATATTTATGTGCCAACGGTTTTAAACAAGGAAAAACACCAAAAAAGATGTGAGCAAAAGAAATTTACAAATATCAGATCATTTTTAGTAGTAATTTATTACATAAAATGGTTATAATAACTATATAATCTTGTTTTTATTAGAAGTTTCGGATTTGATTTTATTATAGCAAAATATAATTAAACAAAGGTTTATCTTATCCTCAAGACAATTCCCACGAATTAGTTTATACTTGTAAGGACAAATAATATATTAAGAAAAGTGACATTACAACGCACTTACATTTATAATGTTCATTGATTCACCAAATGATTATCAAATACCTTGATTTTCCTCCAACATCATCACATGCCATAGAAGGCCGGCCTAACATGGTCTGGGGCACTAGGCAGTGCCTCTGATGGGAGGCACTATGCAACACTGGGACCTGATGTTCTATACTTCTATTAGGTTTCTTAGAAATCACAGAAGCATCAAAACCCAGCTAGGGATTTGAAAGCTATGCTCAAATCTACATGCAACATAGACAATTTCCAGGCATAATTGATCAAGAACAGTAACCAACCGGTTTTGTCAGTGCGCATTTATCTTGAGAAGCACCCAACCTTTTTGTTTTTTTTTTTTTTTTGTCATTTTATTTTAACGGATACCTGGACAAGCATCCTAGCCGTGCATGAAAGGAGGTTCCTTAGAAATATTTGTTTTATTCATAGCTTCGAGTTGCAGGTGAAGATAGGTTGCTGCACTGTAGATATTCTCAGACAGCTTAGTGGAGAGGAGATCTCACGGCATCCAAAAGACGGATCATCCGCCGATCGTATAAGTAGATTGGTCAAACATATTCTGAGTCAACACAGGCATGTTGTAGTCACTCATTTTTGGGTGATCATCTACTTGAATACTGACATGTTTGAACATGAAACATGAAGATGCATTTTTTTTTATTATCTGGTTCTTTTTTCTCTTAAAGCAGCTTCTATCCCTTGTATCCGCCTGCGGAAGATGTTCCTTTGGACTTCTCCATTGCTCTAGAAACTCTAAATTTCTCTTGCAGTCCACAGATACTCATTCTACCATCAGACTTATCTCCTTTCATAAAGGTACTATATCAGCCTCATTGCCCTTGTCCCTCATTGTTTCCAAGAGCACGGAAATTATCCTTCTGGAAAAAAACTTGGGAAAAAACCCGGAAAAAAATTATCAGAAAGAACTTCTAAGATAGCATCCCTCCTTCCAAACAAAAGTCTTTGGTTAAATATCTGTGATATATATTGTTATGAAATTAGGGCTCCTAATATCAATATTTTTCAATACTGTGATAATTTATGATTTTTATTAGCATAGTTTAGATTCTCCACCTCATCCTTATCCCCATTGTTGGATATTCTAGATTTTGACATTGATATGAGAGGCTTGCAAAGCTAGAATCTCATCTCTAAAATAACTGACGAATAGACAAACCTTAAAACTGAAGCAGAAGACAGGAAGACTGATGAATTCACTAAGGTTTCATTTGGTCACTATCTTGTTACACAGTGGGGCAAGCGTGACTATATGAGGTAGCTCATGTGGGTGCCCTTTCATTAGAATCACCACATTGAAGGTTAAGAGATGATTGAGGTGGATGGATTGTGTTATCAATCTCAATATTCTCTGAAATTTCTTGTTACGTAATATCTTTATTCTGGTCGGACGAACTTGTTGAGGAAGTTTGTTTTTCTTTTTGAAAGTCCGCAACTACTGAAAAAGAAATAGAATAAGAGCTTCAATTATTCTATAATGTTGTAGACTATCAGTAGAAAAGTCTTCGAAATTCGCAGGAGTTTAGTCCAACACAGACGCATATCTATATCCAACTTGAATCGGAGTCTGGGTAACATCGCCTCCATCGTAACGGAGAAGACAGTAATTCTGTATTATCCTCTGGGTGTAGGTGCTATCTCTGGAAGGAAAAGGCGAAGGGAAGCAGCCGACAAACTGCATTTGTGTGAATCCCGGGAGACTGGCCAAAGGCATAGGAGGTGGTACATTTGTCGAGCTTAACTACCATGGAAGTCCGGACACAACACATGGATCTATCATCCGCATATAAAATTTCGTTCATGAAATTCACTATGCAAAGTGGAAAGCATCAATATTCTGCACGCATCAACTGCTCCTGCAACAAGAATAGTGCACTGGTTTAATATGCTGCTGTCGAGCTGCTGAGTCAATCGGCTGCAACTGCAGGGCTTAGAAGGAGAGGGCTGGAGTTGGTTTTAGATGGAGATATCCAGAGCAGAGGAAACGAGATCTCAAAGAGCGTTCTTCCATGGGGGTGTGTGTGTATTTCTTATATGGGGGTGTGTTTGTACTGTGGTTTGGTAAGGGATTTTTAGAAACTTATTAGCAATTGTTAAGCTTTTGTATTTTTATCTTTGAAAATAATGGAATTGCTTGTTTGTTGCCTTTTTTTTTCTTTTACCTTTAGGATTACACGCGCGTGTATGCACACGCTACAATTTGTACTAGGGTTTAATATTTTATTATATTACTTTTTATTATTTTATTGTTATTAATATCGTGAATTCTGAATTATTGCAATACCCTTAAGCTAATAAACCTGAGCTATTGGCTTTCACCAGGGGCTATGCAAATGGCCTAGCATTGGATCTTCAGAGCTACCATGACCCCCTTCTCAGATCTCCATGATAGGTGAAGTTTGCCTATGATTTGCTTTATTGGATAAAAAATGAGTCAACATCTAGAGTTGTTCTGTATAGTTGATTAACAAAATCAGTCGGTTTAGTTATTAGTTTGATTTTTTATCATCAAAATTATAGAATTAAATGAAAGTATCGTATGTGATTGGTACACCAAAAATGGGCCGGTCCCACAAAAGTCAAAGGCCCAAGACGATGGTCAACATTCTAACGGCCCCAATTGGAAAACGAGCCCAAAAGCTGAAAAGTCCAGGACGGTCAACGCTGGCGTTGACCGTCTGCCTTGTGCTTATTAAGCCCAAAGGGGCTCTTTTACAGTAATGGGCTTGACTCACTCAGGCTCATGCCTCATCTGGCGGCCGACGACGGATACCCTTCACAAGGGCGGCTAACTCGCATGCAGACGGTCAACTCGAGCGTTGACCGTCCGCGTTTTGCACGATGGGTCCCAAGAAGCCTTTCAACAGTAACGGGTCTGACCCGTTTAGGCCCACTAGTCATTAAAAGGCTAACAACAATCCTCCAAGGATATTTCACGATCTTGACTCAGACCAACAATGACACTAATAAGATTGACGCCCTTCAAAGAAGGAAAGTGCTAGATCTTTCCAATTCCTTGCCAACCAAGGCACTCCAACGGTAATATGCTGAGGAGGAAAGAAACCAATTGGGAAAGTTGTTGGCCGCCTCACAAGGAAACAATCGCACCCACATTGGCAACTGGCATTCGCTTCAGAAGGCAAGCCAGCCAAGATCGACAGAGGGGATCACGCCTTCCAAAGGAGGAAGATCACCCTCTCAGCCATAAAAATAAACCCTAGAATCATCAGGACGGACTCTGGTCTATGCTTCCATTGACGCAGGCAATTACTCACTAACTACATACGCTTTCTGGGATACGCACCAGTGCTCCCAGAAACCTGCTTACTTTGCCATCGACATCTTCCAAAAACCTTAAGGCAACAAGCGAGTCCCTGACGGCCGTTTACTGCCTTCCCACCACTCAGATTCAAGAAAATTTCACGTCTCTCTTACATTTGGGTCAAACACTCAAATTCTCTCTCTCTATTTTCAGTTTCTTCCTTTTGAAGATTGTTTTACTGACTTGAGCGTCGGAGTGTTTTCGGTGGGACAACTTCCCGTCGATAATGCTGACCTCTTGTTCGTTTTAGTGGTGTGCAAGATTCGCATTCAGTGAACGAAACCGGTCCTAACCATCCAAAAGAATCCGAATATGTTCGAAATCAGATCCAGGTACGCATCAGTACGTGAATTGATATTGAATGTATATAAATAAGTCTTGAACTAGAAAGAAAAATATTTGCCAATATTTAAATATATCATTAATATGATGACAAAATTTCTTTTAAGTTATAAAAAAAAAAAGATTGAATAGTTTTGTTTTTTAAAAGAATATTTATTTT